>CABHPQ010144452.1:18726-41849 GCA_902168405.1 Peromyscus aztecus | reverse complement strand
TAATAATCAAACCACTAAACATACAGAATAAAGAAAATATTAAGAGCAGCAAAGGAAAAAGGCCAAGTAACATATAAAGGCAGACCCATCAGAATAACACCTAACTTCTCAATGGAGACTCTGATAGCTGGAAGATTCCACAATTATGCAGATACTAAGAGACCATGGATGCCAGCCAAGACTACTATGCCCAGCAAAACTCTCAATTGCCATAAATGGAGTAAACAAAAAATTCCATAATTGTAGATGTAACCAACCGTCTTATTAAATAAGAAACACAGAGCCAAGGTAAAGATAAAAACCCAAGAGGTCAGAGTTAGGAGCTTACCCGCGTGCTGCTGGCTAGCTTCTTCCGCCAAGAAACCTCTCCGAAAAAGGGAGCTACTTCCTGTGCGTTTGACTTATAAAGAGTTCTGGTTCTTCCTTCTCATTGGTTGTAAACCCAACTACGTGGCTGTCTCATCACTGCCTCTCTGTACAGACCTCCAGGTCTTCTATGGTTGGTATTGAGATCAAAGGGCGTGTGTCTCCAATACTGACTGTATCCTTGAACACACAGAGATCTACCTAGTTCTGCTTGCTGAGTACTGGGATTAAAGGCGTGCACCACCACACCCGGCTCTCGCTATGGCTTGCTAACAACTGACCTCTGGGCAACTTTATTTATTAACATACAAATAAAATCACATTTCAGTACAAATAGAATACCACTATACATAATAAAAACAGATTTAAACAACACCTACCACAAATCCAGCCCTACAGAAAGCACTAGAAGGAAGAATCCAACCTAAGGAAGTTAAATGCACCCATTTAAACACAGGCAATAGATAACCCCACACCAAGAAATACCAAAGAAGGGAAACACACAACACTACCACCAAAAAGAAAAAAACAGGAATTAATAATCACTGGTCATTAATATCCCTTAATATCAATGAATTCAATTCACCTATAAAAAGACACAAGCTAAAAGAATGGATGTGAAAACAGAATCCATTCTTCTGCTGCATAAAAGAAACACATCTTAATTTCAAAGACAGACACTATCTCAGAGTAAAAGGCTGGAAAAAGACTTTCCATTCAAATGGACTTAAGAAGCAAGCTGGTGTAGCTATCCTAATATCTACCAAAATAGACTTCAAACTAAAATCAATCAAAAGAGATTGAGAAGGACATTACATATTCATCACAGTAAAAATCCATCAAGATGAAGTCTCAATTCTGTACACTTATGCCCCAAATACAAGGGCACCCACATATGTAAAAGAAATACTACTAAAGCTTAGATCGCACATCAAACCCCACACATTAATAGTGGGAGACTTCAACACCCCACTCTCACCAATGGACAGATATGCCAGATTTAAACTTAACAGAGAAATAAGGGAAATAACAAATGTTATGAGGCAAATGGACTTAATAGAAATCTACAGAACATTTCACCAAACACAAGAGAATATACATTCTTCTCAGCACCCCACGGAACCTTCTTTAAAATTGACCACATACTTGGTCACAGGCAAATATCAATCAATACAAAACAATTGGAATAACCTTTTTTATCAGACCACCATGGCTTAAAGTTAGATTTCAACAACAACACAAGTTACAGAAATCCTACAATCTCATGGAAACTGAACAAGTGTCAACTGAATCTCCTGAAGAACTGGTCAAGGCAGAAATAAAGAAATTAAAGACTGCCTAGAATTCAATGAAAATGAATGTACAACATAACCAAACTTATGGGACACTATGATAGCAGAACTAAGAGAAAAGTTCATAGCTCTAAAGGCCTACATAAAGAAGTTGGAGATATCTCACACTAGCAACTTAACAGCACACCTGAAAGCTCTAGAAGATAAAGAAGCAAACTCACCCAGGATGAGTAGATGCCAGGAAAAAATCAAATGGAGGGCTGAAATCAATAAAATAGAGAACAGTACAAAGAATGAAACACAGAGTTGGTTCTTTGAGAAAATCAACAAGATAGGCAAACCCTTATCCAAACTAACTAAAAGGCAGAGAGAGAGCATCCAAATGAACAAAATCAGAAACCAAAAGGAAGACATAATAAATGACAATGAGGAAATCCAGAAAATCATCAGATCATACTTCAAAAACCTGTACTCCACAAAATTGGAGAATCTAAAGAAATGGACAATTTTCTGGATAGGTACCATATACCCAAATTAAATCAAGACAAGATAAACAATTTAAATAGACCTATAACCACTATGGAAATAGAAGCAGTCATTAAAAGTCTCCCAACCAAAAAAAATCCCAGGGCCAGATGATTTCAGTGCAGAATTCTAACCAGAATTTCAAAGAAGAGCTGATACCAATACTCTTCAAATTGTTCTAAATAATAGAAACATAAGGACATTGCCAAACTCTTTCTATGAGGCTATAGTTACCTTGATACACAAACCATACAAAGATGCAACAAAGAAAGAGAATTACAGACCAATCTCTTACATGAACATTGATGCAAAAAATACTCAATAAAATCCTGGCAAACCAAATCCAAGAACACATTAAAAAAAATCATCCATCATGATCAAATACGCTTCATCTCAGAGATGCAATGATGGTTCAACATATGAAAATCTGTCGATGTAATCCATAATGTAAACAAACTGAAAGAAAAAAATCACATGGTCAGCTCATTAGATGCTGAAAAAAGACTTTGACAAAATCCAACACCCCTTCAAGATAAAGGTCCTGGAGAGATCAGGATACAAGGAACATGCCTAAACATAATAAAGGCAATTTACAGCAAGCCAAAAGCCAACAGCCAACATCAAATTAAATGACGAGAAACTCAAAATGGTTCCACTAATCAGGAAAAGACAAGGCTGACATCCACTCTCCCCATATCTATTCAATGTAGTACTTAAAGTTCTGGGTAGAGCAATAAGACAACAAAAGGAGATCAGGGGGATACAAATTGGAAAGGAAGAAGTCAAATTTCTCTATTTGCAGATGAAATGATAGGTTATATAAGTGATCCCAAAAGTTCTACCAGGGAACTACTACAGCTGATGAGCACCTTCAGTAATGTGACAGGATACAAGAATAACTCAAAAAAAATCAGTAGCCCTCTTATACACAAATGATAAATGGGCTGAGAAAGAAATCAGAGAAACATCACCCTTTACACTAGCCACAAATAATATAAAATACCTTAGGGTAACTCTAACCAAACAAGTAAAAGACCTGTATGACAAGAACTTTAAGTTCTTGAAGAAAGAAATGGAAGAAGGTATCAGAAAATGGAAAGATCTCCTATGCTCATGGATAGGCAGGATCAACATAGTAAAAATGGCTATCTTACCAAAAGCAATCTACAGATTCAATGAAATCCCCATCAAAATTCCAATGCAATTCTTCACAGACCTCAAAAGAGCAATACTCAACTTGGTATGGAAAAACAAAAAAACAGGATAGCTTAAATAATCCTTTATAATAAAACAACCTCTGAAGGCATTGCCATCCATGACTTCAAGCTCTATTATAAAGCTATAGTAATAAAAATAGCTTGGTAGTGGCATAAAAAAATGACATGGGACCAATGGAGTCAAATTGAAAATCCTGACATTAATCCACACACCTATGAACACCTGATTTTTGACAAAGAAGCCAAAACTGTACAATGGAAAACAGAAAGCATCTTCAACAAATGGTGCTTGCAGAACTAGATGTCAACATGTAGAGGATTGCAAATAGATCCATATCTGTCACCGTGCACAAAACTCAAGTCCAAGTGGATCAGAGACCTCAACATAAATCCAGCTACACTGAACCTGATAGAGGAGAAAATAGGAAATACCTTTGAACGCATTGTCACAGGTGACCACGTCCTAAATATAACACCAGTAGCACAGACACTGAGAGCAACAACTAATAAATGAGATCTCCTGAAAATGAGAAGTTTCTGTAAGGCAAATGACACAGTAAATAAGACAAAATGAGAGACTACAGAATGGGAAAAGATCTTCACCAACCCCACATCTGACAGAGGGCTAATCTCCAGAATATATAAAGAACTCAAGAAACTAGACAGCAAAATATCAAATAATCCAATTTAAAAATGGATGACAGAGCCAAACAGAGAATTCTCAACAGAAAAATCTCAAATGGCCAAAAGACATTTAGGGAATTGTTCAACACCCTTATTCATCAGGGAAATGCAAATCAAAATGACTCTGAGATACCATCTTATTCCTGTCAGAGTGGCTAAGATCAAAAACACTAATGACAGACAGCTTATGTTGGAGAGGATGTGGAACAAGGTGAACGAACACTCCTCCACCTGGTGGTGGGAATGCAAACTTGTACAGCTTGTACAGTTACTTTGGAAATCAGTATGACAGTTTCTCAGAAAACTGGGAATCAATCTTCCTCAAGACCCAATGATACTACTCTTGGGCATATACCCTAGGGATGCTCAAGCATAAAACAAGGACATTTCCTCAACTATGTTCATAGCAGCATTATTCATAATAGCCTAGAAGCAACCTAGATGCCCCTCAACCAAAGAATGGATAAAGAAAATGTGGTACATATACACAATGAAGTATTACTCAACTGTAAAAAACAATGACATCATGAAATTTGCAGGCAAAAGGATGGAACTAGAAATATCATCCTGAGTGAGGTAACCCAGACTCAGAAAGACAAATATGGTATGTACTCTGTTGTGATATTTTATTTGTATGTTAATAAATAAAGTTTGCCTGGAGATCAGAGGACATAGCCAGCCATTTTTAAGTAAACATAGAAGTCAGGCAGTGGTAGCACACGCCCTTAATCCAATCACATGGCAGGCAGGGTCTCTGTGTGTTCAAGGACATACTAGGGAAGAGCCAACTGTGGTGACACATGCCTTTAATTCCAGTACCAAACATAGAGACCTGGAGTTCTGTAAAGGCAGGCAGTAACAAGGAAGTGAGGTAGCTAGGCTAAGAGCCAATGAAAGGGCAGAACAGCAAGGCAATAAAAGCCTGGGTAGACAGGAAGTAGCTCTCTTGGAAAGCTACAGCGGCATGGTGAGTTAAGGCTAGCTGGTGTCTCTCACTATTTCCCTGATCTCTAAGGCTTTCACCCCTATATCTGGCTCTGTGTTTCTTATTTAATAAGACCATTTAGAAATTCGTCTACAATACTCACTCATAAGTAGATAATAAATGTAAAGCAAAGGATAATCAGACTACAACCCACAGCTCCAGCAAAACTAGGAAACAAGGAGGACCCTAACAGGGATGCACAGATAACCTTGGGAAGGGGAAAGAGAGGAGATCCCAATGAGTAAACTGGGGATGAGGGGAGACAATGGAGTGTAGGAGATTGGGGATGAGAACATGAGGGAACATGATGGTTGAGTTAGGGGAGGGACGGAATGGGAGAGCAATCAAAGAGCTATCTTGATAGAGGGAGACATGGGGTTAGGGAGAAACCAGGTGCTAGGAAAATTCCCAGGAATCCAAAAAGATGACCCCAGCTTAGACTACTAGCAATAGTGGAGAGGGTACCTGAACTGGCCTACCCTTGTAATCAGATTGGTGAATACCCTGTCATCATAGAGAGTTCTTCCAGTAACTGATGAAAACAGATGCAGAGATCCACAACAATGCACCAGACTGAGCTCCAGGAATCCAGTCAAAGAGAGGGAAGAGGGATTACAAGAGAAAGGGAAGTCAAGATCTTGATGGGGGAATCTACAGAGACAACTGAACTAAGCTCAAAGGAACTCATGAACTTTAGACTGACAGCTGTGGAAGCTGCTTGGGACTAAACTAGACCTTTTGCACAAGGGAGACAGTTGTGTAGCTGGGTCTGTTTGAGGGGCCCCTGGCAATGTGACCAGGATC
The DNA here is from genome assembly GCA_902168405.1 of Peromyscus aztecus. NCBI lineage: Eukaryota > Metazoa > Chordata > Mammalia > Rodentia > Cricetidae > Peromyscus > Peromyscus aztecus. Next base: position 35,976 of record CABHPQ010144452.1, on the reverse strand, counting down.
TATACTGGGTACATGAACCAGCTTTCTGTATCCCATTACCTATATTCGGACACCTTTCTCACCCCTGATAAAGTGAGGAGGGGCTTGGTCCTGCCTCAATTGAATGTACCACCAGGCTTGGCTGTTCCCCCATGGGAGAATTTACCCTTTTGGAGGAGGAAATGGGGGGAGGGAAGGTGTGGGAACAGAAGGAGGGATGAGAGGGCGATCTGTGATTGGTATGTAAAATGAATTAAAAAAAAAAACTTTACCTTCAGAAAGTGATCTGTGGCATTGTTCTCCTGTCTTACACACTCTTCATTTAGCTTTATTATAATTATTCACTGATGTTTACACCATGGCTTGTGTTACCGAAAAGTGACTATTATCATTCTGGTGCATACGTAGTATGATTTCCTCAAATAATTCCTTCATGATTTTATCATATATTACAGTTAAAGGCAATTCAATAGCATAATGTTTCATATATTATGGCTTTTTATAAATCACTGATAAGATTAATTTAATTTATAACTTTTTTTGGTTATTCATGGTACCACATGTCAGAAACCTCTCAATGTCTATCATCCTCCAGAAGTCCCATTAATCACCTTAATGAATTTAAGGAGTCATAACAAGGTACTTAAGTGACGAAAAGTTTAATAACAACCTTGTAGAGGACCAGCCCCCACTTTTACAACCCAGGATACTCTTGAGTAGGAAGAAGTGAGAAATATTAGATAGAAAGAGATGCCTAGATGACGAGAGGAAAGACAGACACACAGAAAAGCCTCTGGAGGGCCTGGGTCAAAACCCACCAGCCTCGAACTTTATTCCAAACAGCTTTTTATCTCAATGCCAGGGGGCAAGGCAAAAGACCTCTGCCTGCTAGATACAACCAAGTGTAGACCCTTCTAAACACCTGGTACCCAGGTCCGTGGTCCAATCATCGTCTTATGCAGCCCTGCTGGGTAAAGCAACTAGGAAACCTGGGTGGGCTCCAACAAAACCTATAACAAAACAAAATAGAAAATCTTAGGTTATTTTCCATAGATTAATGGTCTGCTTTGCTTTATGGATGGATAGTCTAGCTAGTCACCATGTGTGCACTGGAAGCCCCAGAACCTGAGGGTTACTAACTTCAAAAATAACTGTGTTGTCTCAAGGCTTACTGACTTTTTTTCTATGATACACATCATAGCTGTAATGATGGCTACCACATCACCCTAGCTTTAAAAAATAACTAAGGAATTAAGATGGCAAATATTCACTGAGATAGAAAATTGGAAGAGTGAGGCATGTACTGTGATCCTCTTGTTATTGTTAAGGACCACCAAGAATGCACACAGTAAACAGAGACCAATATGGCTCCCCTTAGAGATTAGGAGATGTGATTATTACATCCTCTGACACCATAGAGAAATATTGTTATTTTATTAAAAATGTATTTTCTAACAAAATTGTTTGACTGGTGTGTAAAGTGAGACAGGGATATAGAGGAAAGGAATAAATTAAATTTTATTTTAGTGTATCTTCCTCATGTTTCTGCTCCTCTTGTTCCCCTTCTGAGTCTCCACCTTCACCACCTTGTTTCCATGGGATGCATCATGACCTAGTTGAATGGATTTGACAAGACAAAGGCCGTATTAATATTATACACTATACCACACAGTTCATCCTTCTGACAATTAAGATGAATTGTATTAATTATCTCCATAGTGTTTTAATCATTTCTATGGGAGTTAATAGGTATTCATGATAAATCTCTAAGGAAGCAAAACATAGTGACAAACTTATCTTACTGTTATGTGCTGTCTATAATGCTCAGGCAAATATACTACCCAGTTAAAAAATTGTTGGACATTTTATATCTCAGATTACAAATAAGATCAAAATGTCTGCTGTCACCACTTGTATCTAAACCAACAGCACAATATAAAAAATGTAGTAAGACGTGAGCAATGAAAGAAATGAAATAAAATATTTGCTAATAGATCAGTACACAAATTCATAAAGAAGGAATATCAACATAAATATTTAGGAGTAATTACAATAAAATTACTATATACACCAAGGGTAGCAGAATTATCCTTGTACATTAAAGATAATACAAGTGAACAGAGACTATTTCTGTGTTCATAATATAAACCACTTTAAAAATAATTTTATATGTATGACTATTTCATCTGCATGTCTGTGGGAACATTATGTGCATGTCTGGTGCCCTCAGAGACCAGCAGAGGGTGCTGGATTCCCTGGAACTGAAGTCAAAGACAGCTGTGGGTCATGATGTGAGTGCTGAAAATTAAACCCAGGTCCTCTTCAGCAAGTACTCTTAAGCAATAGGTGTTCTCTCCAATTCCATGAACCACTTTTAAATGTATATTTTCTCCAATTGGCACATAAACTCAATAATTTAATGTAACTAATATTTCTGAAGGGGTTTCCAAAGTTGATTAACTCAGTCTAGAATTTATGTAGAAAATCAGACAACGGAAACTAAGAAAATTGAAATCTGTAAAAGTGGTATTATATCTTCTGGCTTGATTGTTCTTTTTTGTATAAAAATACAATAATTAAGTCTGTGTGTACTGTCGGTGTATAGACTTTGTAGACCAGGTTGGCCCTGAAGTCACAGAGATCCTTTTGCCTCTGCCTCCCAGAGTCCTGGAATTAAAGGCATGCACCACCACCACCCAGTTTTGTGTTGTTTCTATAGCTATGCTCTGGAATATCAATTCTTCATTAATATCACTTACAGAAGCAAATGTAAGACAATCCTTTACAACCTATATGATGTCATATATATGAATCCATTTTCCACTTCACACAGTGGAATTAAAAGTCATATGAGTGTGGTTCGATATGATTTGATTTTTGTAAGCAGACCAGTGTGCATAGGAACCTTAGTTCCTATGTGAAGTGCTGCAGAGAGCTGAGAGCATCATGACTGGAATTTCAAGACACGGCAGAGAATCTTGGTTAGACAGCCTCCCCTTTCTCTGACACTTGTGCTCAAGATTTTGTGAGAAAACCAGAAATCCTTCCTGCTGTCAGCTTCTCTCAGTAAGATTTCTCTGCCCTTTAAATACTGGCACTTAGAAGCTAATATTCTGTATTTAAATAATGTATTCTGGAATATTCACAGTAGTTTCCAATGTTCTGTATGAATCCAAGCTGGAGATATAACTCAGACTCCTTATAAAGAATGACTGTGTCCTTTGTTAAAGCAGAAAGGGCATTGGTACTGTGTAGTGCTGGAGATAATGAAGAAAGATATTTAAGGTACAGAGAGGACTCCTTAGCCACTTTTATCAAAACAAATGGCTCTCTGAGAGCTTTGCTAAAAATCCTATGATAGCTGAGAAACAGTTTCAGTGAGTGATTCATAAAGAGGAGCAGCTGGGGCAGTCCAGCCTCTCACTTCTGCTTCCATGAGGTTTATGTTATGACTTGTATCACTGTGGGAGGGTACTTATCATACTGTAGACAGTAATAAGTTGCAAAGTCTTCAGACTCCAGGTTGCTGATGGTGAGAGAATAATCTGTCCCAGACCCACTGCCACTGAACCTCGATGGGACCCCATCTGCCAATCTATTTGTGTAATAGATCAGGAGCTTAGGAGCTTTCCCTGGTTTCTGCTGGTACCAGTTCAAATAATTGCTAATGCCCTGACTGGCCTTGCAAGTGATGGTGACTCTGTCTCCCAGAGATGCAGACAAGGAGGATGGAGACTGAGTCATCTGGATGTCACATCTGGCACCTAGGAGTGGAGACATAATAAATAACCACATAGTTAAGCATGATAATAAAGGACCTCCCCCAAATGCCAGTCAACAATAATCACAGTGTCACAGTGAAATTCCCATTTTAGTCCTTTTTTACCTGGTAACCAGAGCAGCAGGAGCCCAAGGAGATGAGCAGGGGCCCTCATGTCCATGCTGAGTCCTGACTGCAGTGACAACTGTACAGGGTGTGACTGGTATATGAAGAAGTCCTCAAGGCTGTGCAGTGAGTGCATGCAAATCACTGGGAACCAGTTAGGATGGGCACAGCTGCAAGGCTTGCTTGTCTCAGTTACTGAGCACAAGTCCTATGTCCCCAGATGCCTGAGGTCAGACCACATACATACCTCAAAGATTACATTTCTTTTTCAAGTTTTAAAATTATACATGACATTTCTAATGAATATAAGCTCTATTTTGGATAATATGTTTCATAGACATATTGGGGTAACATTGAAAAATATCCTGCCCTAAGGTAATATACAGCAGAGAAGGAAATATTAAACATTTAACAAACTCAAATAATTCTGATTGGTTAAAAAATACTAGTGCTTTCCTTGAAATGTGTTTGTGAGTTTAGAGCAGTCATATCTATGAATTAAAAGAATAATTTATAAGGAACATTTCAATGTATTAAAAAATAAGGTTTTACAGCTTTAACTATGCCTACAAAGAGAGGAATTACACACTGGGCGCACATGTAACAACTTGATCCCAATTGTGTGTCACTTGGATTCCTGACTCCATCTGGAGATGGAGGTACTTTCGTATTCATAGACTAAATGGGTTGCATCTTTTTCTCAGTTTATGATCTTCCATATTTGCTCTTTTCTACCATTTACTTCTATTTCCCACTATTCCTCATCATAAAGTATTGATTAATGAGGACAGACTTGAACACTATAACAGAAAACATTGCTACTCAATACATGGCTCTGCTGTGTATTACAAATGATATTTTCACTTTCACTCTTGAGCAATAACTGGAGACATCATCCTGATTTAGTCAGCAGCCTCATTGTCTTCATGTGTGTCTCAGTCTACCAACAACCTAAGATGCAGAAATGTTTGTGTATTCTTATAACACATACATTTGAACACCACACATCTCACACCCGTGTCTTCACCTTGGCCATCCAGCCTTATTTATCATCAGAAGTAGTATCTATTCAGTCTTCAGTACCCTTGTCCTGGAGCCTGGGAATCCCGAGGGTCTTTTAGGGGAATTAAAAAAACACTGTGAAGGTCAGACAGTGTTGCAGCTTGAGCCTGACCCTGCTGATTTTCCAGCATCTGGTCCTGAATGATGAGTGTGAACAAACACCCATGATTAAATCAGCTGCTTCAGGATATAGAACACCCTCCCTATCAGGAGTACCACACAGCAGTTTTGGTGGATTAAGAGGAATGCAGGTTTCTCTGCCTCCTCACTGTCTTTCTGCTGGTATCTACCAGCTGCCTTCATGTCTCTCTTTGATCTTTGACACTTGGAAGAGCGTTCTTCCTTCTCACGTGATAGTCAGGAATATGGAGGAAGCCTCATTCAGGAAACTTCAGTAGATGATAACAGGAAGATGACAGTTCCTCTCAATCTAAAACAATAAACAAATCATTATAATTTTGCAGGGCGTCTGTGATCTAAATTCTTACCACACCTCCTATAATGATATGTGCAAATATGAAGGGAATTCCAGAAACATTCAACTTCTTTTTACCAAGGGTCCTTAGACTGGATTAAGTCATAAATGCTTCTGTTTCCTAAGAAAATGTGTTGATGGTATAGTAGTGAGCACAGTTGCCTTCTAAAAAAAAATCCAATAACCTCTCAGGAATCTCTAACTCATACATCCTGAATAAATACCTGTATACCTGGAGATTTAGGTGTCTTCTTCCTATGTTCCTTAATAAATAGGACTTCTGATTTTTTTGTTGTTGTTGTTGTTCTTCAAAAAGGTCATGTTTTAAGGAGAGGATATTAGCTATTGGTTGAGGGATAATGAATCTCACTGAACCTTCACATAACTATCCAAATTTAGTTTCTATAAATTAGAAATTGAAAGTTACATGTCAAAATGACTTGTCAGGTGTGATTGGGTTATGATTGTGAGATGGTATAGACATCCTAAAGTATATGGGTGTGATCAATATAACCACAAATGCTTTTCTAGTAGGGAGAGAAGAGGTTGAGCTAAGCAAGGTGGTTGTTACAATGGAAAAGATAGAAGATTGTGGGAGCTAGTGCCCATTGTTCAGGGAATGTGGTGGTTTCTTGGAAGAAAAATGTTAGCATTAGATTCTACGCCCCGGAATATGGAGGAATCTCACAGCTCTGCTTACCCTTGAGTTTAGTTCAGGAGACTGCTGAACTCCAGAACTGTAAGAAAATTGTTTTCTGGATCAATTCTGAAGATATTGACATTTAGCCACACCAAAAAAAAAAAAAAACTAATGGAAAACAGTCTTTGCCTTCTCTGTGTATATGACTTTCCCTAATATTCCAGCATTCCTAGAATTCTCATCAGTTGGTGTCATTGTGACAAGAGATAATGGCTATAAAAACGTGTCTGTCAGTGGTGAATAACTGAAGTAAAACAGATTAACTTAAAGGAGGACATTTTTCTCTCTCACAGAATCCTGGGTGCCTACATGTGATGACAACAATGTGTTCTTTCTGGGCCTGTGATGAGACAGAGCATGGTGACAGAGGGTATGTGAAGTAGAGCAGCTTTGTTCAAAAAAAATGAAAGAGGGAAAGAGATCTAGAGTGGTGGTGAAAGATTATAGGACAAAGGCTAGGTGGGAGGAAGTAACCTACTCCTCAGAGACATTCTGTAGTTACTTTCTTCTCCTAATTAGATGTAATCCCTTAGTTTCTTCCACTTGCTAGTGGTACAGTCAACTACGGATGGAGTTTTGAACACAACATTGGTGAGAACACTATAGACACAAACTATAACATTCCTTCTCTGGCCCCAAATATTCATGCTCGTCTCAAAATGAAAAATACATTGAGACAATTTATGACTGTCAATTCTCACAGCTTCTGCATTTTGTAAAAGTGAAGTCAAAAGCCACTCCTGAAACTCAAGACATGATTTTAGCTCTAAGAATATATAAAAATCTGTGAAAAGAGAACCTGGTTATTGTGTTTAATGGCTATCATCATGGAATCCCCGACACTTATTGAGGAGGATAATCTGTGTGAATCTAGCCTGTGTATAGAGCTCATGCCTCAAAACGGAATGAAAGAAGAGAAAGCAGAAAGTGAGCTATCCACTTCCCACAGACAATGAAAAAGGGTGGGAGCCTCCATGGGACTGGACTAGGCCCTCTGCATAGGCAAGATAGTTTAGTTTGACCTACTTAAGGGGCCCATCAGGATCTGTCCCTGCTGCATGGGAGGGCTTTTTGGAGCCCACTGCCTATGGTGGGACAACTTACACAGCCTTGGTTCAGGGCGACAGCCTTAGACCTGCCTCAGCTGAATGTACCAGGCTCTGCTGACTCCCCATGGGAGGCCTTGCCTTGGAGGAGGTGGGAATCGGGAGAGGGTTGGTGGGAGGAAGCTGATGGGGGTGGGCGGGAAGAGGGAGGAGAGGGACACCTGTGGTTGGTATGTAAAATGAACAGAAAATTTCTTAATAATAAAAATAATAATTTTTTAAAAAAAGAAAAAAGGGTGAATATTCCCTTTGTTTTTTTTTTTCTTAAATGCATAGTTTTTTTAATTTTTTATTCATTTTACATAACAACCACAGATTCCCATCTCATCCCTCCTCCCGCTACCCTCCAACCTTCCCCCCTGACCTACCCTCATCCCCTCTTCCAAAGGGTAAGGTCTCCCATGGGGAGTCAACAAAGCCTGGTACATTCAGCTGAGGCAGGATCAAGCCTTTCCCCCCTGCATCAAGGATGATCAAGCTAGCTCATGCACCAGGGATAGATCCTGATCCCACTACCAGGGGCCCCTCAAACAGACCAAACTACACAACTGTCTCCTGTACCCAGAGGGCCTAGTCCAGTCCCATTCAGATTCCACAGCGTCGCTCTAAAGTTTGTGAGTACCTAGAAGCTTGATTCAGCTGTCTCTGTAGATTTCCTCATCATGATTTTGAACACCCTTGCTCATATAATTCCTCTTCCCTTCCTTCGACTGGACTCCCAGAACTGGCCTGGTGCTTGGCTGTGGATCTCTGTATCTGCTTCCATCAGATACATAATTGTTGCACTCTCCATTTCTGCAACACCAGCACCATGTAGCAGTAACTCTAGTTGTACAAAATTTCTCACCCTATGATAGACAAGAAGCAAGAGAGAGAGTGAACTAGAGAGTGAGGACAATATAAACCCTTGCAGGGATGCCTTGAGTGACACATCTTCCAACTCAGTCATCTTCCTTCAGATCCCACAGATTTCAAAAGCATCATCACCTGAGGAAGAAGATTCCATCCATGAGCCTGGGACCCACTGCAGACCTGAACAGTACTGAATTAAATACTTCCATTATATTTGTGATTTCGGTAGATGAGAATCTGAATATTAATACTCTGTAGAAGGCCAATGTCTTCTTCTTTTTTTTCTTTTTATTATTGACTCTGAGAATTTCATACAGTGCCTTTTGATCATATTTATTCATACACCCACAAGTTCTTCCATAATCATTCCTTTTCTCTCCACCTCGTTCCCCATTTCTTCTCTTATTTTTTTTCTATTTAAGCCACATTCTATTTATAGGATCTCCTAATATGATGAGTCAAGAATCAGAGATTTAAATGAAAGAAAGCAGACATACTAGGGCAATGTCAGGTATGCTGTGCCACAGTTTTAAACTTGCTTTAGTTCTTAAATCTGTTTTGTCTTTTCTAGCATTCTATAGGCTTGAGTCACATAGTGGAGAAATGTGTCCCCAAGCAAAGAAACTGTAGGAAGCAAGACATGTCTGCATTCAAATCCCATTCCCAGCACCCACTGACCATGTAACTTCTAACAAACAATTTGTGTGCTTTGATAAAATCTCAAATAGTAAGTATGTACTCAGTTTTGAATAAGATGGTACACCATGTAGAGTAACTTTCAAAAACATTTATGTATTTATTAATTGATTTTTAACAAGTGTCTGTTTGAGCCTGAGTGAGTATATGTACAGCATGAACAGGCAGGTTCCAGAGGAGTCCAGAAGAGGGTAGTTGTGAAACACTTGATCTGGGTGCTAGGAACAAAAAAGACAGATTCTCTGCAAGAGCAGTAAATGCTCTTGACTGGGGATTCATCCTTCCAGCCCCAATTTATAAAGAAAATCACACAAAGGGCTATGTACTCTGCACTCATGTAACATACAATTGGATGGTTCCACCTAGTACTATGTGAACAGAAGTTCCTGAAAAGAATCATGACTTCCACTGAGTCTTCTGCTAGGCTGATTAACTGTCAAGAACTACAGTGATTGTGGAGAAATAGGAATGTTGTCAGTCCAGAGAATTAAAATTTATTTTGGGCAAACTTTAGAACCCTTAACAGCCAAACTTCCTTGCCCACCTTCCTGTCTGACCTAACATCTTTCACTAAACAAGTAAAAGGGTTTATTAACAGACCCTGAGCTACCACCAATCACCAGACAAAGTAAGAATGTTATCAGGTAGCATCTGAGGCCTACAGCAAAGGTTTTTCTGCTTAGGTTTAATACTATTAGTGTTTCCACCAATGCATTAAAAAGTGGCTCAGAATCCAGGCATTGGTGGCACACACCTTTAATCCCAGCACTCGGGAGGCAGAGCCAGGCAGATCTCTGTGAGTTCAGGCTAGCCTGGTCTACAGAGTGAGATCCAGGACAGGCACCAAAACTACACAGAGAAACCCTGTCTCGGGGAAAAAAAAAAAAAGAAAGAAAGAAAAGAAAAAAAGTGGCTCAGTTCATGACTTTCTTTGTTTTGTTAACTATAAAAACTTCATCACACTGTTATTACTGGGTAGGAACATGGAATTAGGGGTAACCTAAATCTGTGTTCCCAGGCTAAGGTTATTCATACTCGGCTACAGAACAAACTATCTCTTATACTTTCTGAGATGTGAGTAGTGTTTGTGTGTTGACAACTGGGACATCTCATAGTGGTGAAGCATGTATGCTAACAGAAGTGAAAGTAAGAAGGCTAGGGAGGAGAGTGAGGAGTAAATGATGGTGTGTTAATTACAAAATATATTCTGCTGTATGTATCCTACCAACTGGTTGATCACGGCTCTGGTCTTGAAATAATGTAATAATTTTATTTATAAAAGTTAGCTAGGACTAGAACAAGTTTACAAGTTAATTCTTCATTTCTTCATGCCTCATTGTTCTGAGCACACTTGCAACCTTTTTATTCTGAAGATACTTTTATCCTACCAAGCATGTAGGACATAACAAGTAGTCTTAGAGATATGCTACAAGATCTAACAAACAATCCCTGAGTTATGCTACAATATCTAAGAGATAACAAGTAGTCCCTGAGTTATGTTATAAGATATAATAATTGCTAATAGTCAAAAAACTTCCTTTGGAAGAATTGACATGAGTTTTAAATTAAAATTTTTTATATCTGTTTTTAAAGACAAGACATACATGACCTACAATTCTGGTACAAATGTGATCCCTTTTATTATTATCCAAATTATGGTTCTACAACATAGTCCCTGTTATTTGAGTGTATAAATTAACTGTAAGAGATGATTGCTCCTACTGGATATGTGTATATCCTATTGGACAAGTGCCCTCCTTTTACATATGAATAAATTATACTGTGTCTTTAAATATGTTTTATTTGTAAATGAATGTATATATATATATATATGTACACACACATACACACACACACACACACACACACACACACACACACACACAAGCATTTTAAGAATTTTAAAGGTATTCTTGATGGCCTCTTTAAAAACAAACAAATGAAGAAATGGGTTTGTCAGGATCCTTATTATAGCCAGACCTATGTAAAAAAAGAAACACTCATATGTATATCTTAGAATACATGGCTTTTGTCCTATCTTCCATGTTAAATGACTGCCATCCTCATACCTGTGGCTGTGCTGACTTAAAATGATCACAGCAGGACTTGTTAAATATCAATACTCCTTCACAAAATGAGGAGATGAACTGGATATCCCAGCCAATTTAAAAACACAAAAAGTAAATGGAACTAGAAAATGTCCTCATACATACTGAATAAAGATTTTTCAGTGGGACTGCTTCTGGGTCACTCACACTCACATCAATAACTCCTTACCAATTATCTATAAGTAAGCCCAACAAATTCATTAGAACCCCAGGGAGAACTTTAATGAATTTGAACCTTGATTTGTCATGGAGACCTTATGAAGAGGGGATAAACATTGCTTGGCTCCCCTACTTAGAGACAGAATTCTCACAATAATAATAATAATAATAATAATAATAAATAGATAATAGATAATGATTATAAATTCATTTGTTAATAGTACTATATCTCATGGTATTATAAAATAAAAATATTAGAAGGATGTAAATATGGAAATTATTTTAGTAAAGAAGAATTTATATAAAAATTAAGATGGATGGATGGTTTCAGAATAAAAAATATTAGAAAACTTTTGCAGGTCTGAGTACGTTATTTAAGGAATGTAAAGAATGAGACTTAGAGATAATGTGTATGGTATTAAAGTTTCTAATATCTAAGATCAACAATTACAAAAACTGGCTAAGCTGTATGTCCACTCAATGATTATTTAGAAGTATCTGACTATTGAAATATTAAACAATAGTTAAAAGAACCAGACTGCTGTAACTGATCTTCTGGATGTTTAATAACCATGCCTGAAAGCTATTCTAATGTGATCAGAAGGATTAAAAGAGAGAATATTTTCTTCCTTGATTTCTAAAGTCACTGAGGTCTTAGAAGGAGGTCTAGAGATGTTCTGCATTCATGGGAAATAACCTGTTATCTCATTGATGGAGGACATGGAGACTGCACTCAATGGTCTAACAGGAATCCATTCTATAAAGAGTAAGGTCAAAACAGATGAAAGATTTACTCAGTGATTCCAGGGGAAGCAACACCAGGACAAGCAAGGCCTTTGACTTATCCTCACAAAGATGGACAACTGGTAAAGAACGGCTCAGAGTCAGAGATTCCTCGCAAGCTCAAGTGACTCATGAAAACTAGATCTTCAATTGTTCCTAACAGTACAAAAACAAAGAATAATTTTGACCACCTATGGTCTAAACACCTAGAAGGAAAATACAGCCAACATTAAGATGGTAGGTATGTTTCTTTAACAATTCAGGGAACTACAGTCCTCAGACAGTATATGTAGCCATATGAAAAGCTTTTTGGACAGTTATTTCTCACTAATGATTCTCTTGCTGATAAGATCTGTATTGACTTATTTCAGTTCTACAGTGTCCATCCACAGTTGAGAAACAGGCTTATCTGCTTAAATGCTGAAGTCTAATCTAAAAGGGGTTCTCTCCAACTATGGAGCACTATCTGTTTCTGGAAGAGTACTTCTCACAGATATAATGTGTCCTTCCATGCTGTCAACATTCTGTTCACTGAGTAAAGGAGACTGCCAGATACACACTAACCAAACTCACAGGTTTGGGAAATTATTCAGGATATCCAAAGTTGTTCTCAGGATTTTGCTAAACAATCCTATAAAAGGACTCAGGATGCCATGTCTCTTTTAAATTGTCAGTTAAGATGCTGGCTTTAACTAACTCCTCTTACAAAGCTCATAGATGATTGTTCCTTATACGGTAGTCTTATGTGACAAACAGTGGGTTTCAGTCACCTTATCTATCATTCTACAGAACTCTGGTACATGATTCCATCACATTTATTCTCACTAAATAAAACTTGCATTAATAATGATGTTAAAATTTTTCCTCATTAGCTTTGTCTCTTAATGTTCCCCCACAATTTGTACATGTAATACCTCCATCACACAGCACAATCCAGAAATGCATGCTGTGACCCAACCAAGAGCTGACTTATGTTTGGAATCTTTGGCATCTGTTAAGTTTTATTGTGGTCCCATAGATGGACCCTCTTCTGAGGCACTCTAACTGTTAGCCCTTTCCACATCACCTCTTTTGACATCTCTAAGCAGTCAGGAAAGATCTGTGTCCTCAAACTCCTGTGTTGGTTTGAAAGATATTGACCCTCAAAGAAAGTAGTAATATTAGGAGGTGAGGCTTTGTTAGAGTAGGTGTGGTCTTGTAGGAGGAAGTGTGTCACTGTGGGGGTTGGCTTTGAGGTATCCTATGTTTCAGCTACTCTCAGTGAGACAGACCACTTCTTGTTGCCAGTATAAGATGTAAGTCCTTCTCCATTCTCAGCTCCTCTTCAGCACCATGTCTGTCTGCATTCTGTCCCACCATGAAGATAATGGATTAAACCTCTAAAACTGTAAACAACCCAAGTGATTGTTTTTCTATATAAGAGTTGTCCTGGTCATGGTGTCTCTTCACAGGAATAGAAACCCTAATTAAGACAGAAGTCGGAACTAGGGACTTAGAGTATTGCTGTGAAAGGCCTGACCATGTTTTTGTATGAAGGAATATGGACCCTGGAACTATGGATTAAAAAAGTAGTTGAATGCTTTAAGTGTCATACTAGTAAGGGCATGGAAGACTGAATGTAATTTGATGAACTCTGGGGACCTTGCTCAATAGGTTACAGAGGAGAATAGTAATATGTGGCCTAGAGGCAATTCTTGTGATATTTTGGTGAAGAATGTGTCTGCTTTTTGCCCTTATCCAGAGAGTCTGCCTGAAGATAAATTGAAGAGTTTTGAATTCATTCTATTGGCAGAGGAAATCTCAAAACAGCCTAGTATAGACTCTTTCATGTGGTTATTAGTGGTAACTCTAATTAAGATTTATAATGAAAATGGACAATCCACACAAGGAGATAAACAGATTAAGAAATGGAATAAAGGGAGGGGTGACATTGGGCTAAGATCCCACCAGCTAAGTTTCTAACTTATGAAAAAGAATTAAAGAAAAGCTCAAAGCCAAGTGTGGTGGTGCACACCTTTGATCTCAGCACTCTTAGGCAGAGGCTGACAGCTCTCTGAGTTTAAGGCCAGTCTGGTCTACACAGCAAGTTCAAGGACAGCCAGGCTTAGACTGTGAAGATAGCCATCAAAAACAGAAAGCTGGTGAAGGTGTAATTGAACAAGGGGCCATGTTCCAGCCCCAGCAAGCAGCAGAACTTGACAGCTTCAGCCACGTAGTTCTGGCTTTACTCAAGGAGCAACTAAGTAAAGCTGCTGAGTCCAGGCATAAGTCAGAAGTATCCCTGAGGGGTTGGGGATTTAGCTCAGTGGTAGAGCACTTGCCTAGCAAGCTCAAGGCCCTGGGTTCAGTCCTCAGCTCTGGAAAAAAAAACAGAAGTATCCCTGAATGGAGACCTAGGGAGGTCATTGCATGAAGCTGTGTAGTTGAAGCCTGGATTGCCTTGGACATCCCAAGATGCTAGAGACACCAGAGCCATAGGATACCTGCCAAGAAAAGTTGAAAACAGAGAATGGAACCACCCCAAGAGAAAAAAAAAATGTGTTGCAATCAACAAAGCTGAAAGGAGTTGGAGATCTGAAGAACATTTTGATATCAGACATGGAGATGCAGAGTTTGGAGTTTGCCCAGCTAGTTTTGGTCTTGCTTTGTTTCAATATTTCCTCACTATGCTCCCTTCCCTATGTTTTGGAATGATAATTTATATCCTGTGCCATTATATGTTGGAAGGATGTGATCTGTTTCTTTTTATTTTGATTTTTCAGGGGATTACAGTTAGGAGATTACATGAATCTAAGAAGAGACTTTGAACTTTGAACTTTTACATAAGTTAGAGACTGTTATAGATTATGTAGACTTTTGAAATTGGACTGAATGTATTTTTGCATTATTATATGGCTCCAGCCTTTGGAGGGCAGGGAATGGAATATGGTGGTTTAAAAGAAAATGGTCCCCAAAGCGAGTAGCACTATTAGGAGGTGTGGCTTAGTTGGTGTAGGTGTGGCTTTGTTGAAAGAAGAGTGTTACTGTGGGGTGGGCTTTGGGGTCTCCTATGCTCAAGCTACTCCCAGTGAGACAGAACAATTCCTGATGCTTGCAAGTCAAGATGTAGGACTCTCAGCTCAACCTCCAGCACCGTGTCTCCCAACTATATGTTTGTCTTTTATAGGAGCTGCCATAGTCATGGAGTCTCTTCAAAGCAATAGAAACCCTAACTAAGACAACTTCTAAAAGCATTTCAGGTGTTCTCTGGAAGTGAGACTATTGAGCCTTCCAACTCATCCTTCTTCTTGCCACACTGCATGTTGTTTTTTCAGAACTCAGAACTAAAATATCTGACCTGAAGATATCTTTGCATCAGTTAACCTCTCTATCTCACCATCTCTCAGAAAAAAATTAAAGAAATTTCAAATTGGTTTAGTATTCTTCAGCATCAACTTGATTCTTTGGTTGCTGCAGTACTCTAAAAGTAAATAGGACTAGATCTGAAGACTACTAAGAATTGGAATTTTGCCCTCCTTAAACAATGCTACTTCCTTGTCAACAAATCCAAAGGATTTTGCAACAGAGCCCACAGACATGGGGACCAGAAGAAAAATTCAATGGCATGCCTCTTCCTATGCACTGGCTTTATTCCCCCTTCCTCACAAGACCTTCCCTTTGATCAATCCTTTCCTCATTAATATCCTCATAGTCACATTTTTGTTATTTCCTTTAAATGTTTTACTTACTGCATACACCTTCCTTAAAGCAAATAGATTCTATAACTGTTGTTTAGAATTGTTTGTTTGTTCCATGGAAGTTCTCTCCATGGTTCTCACCCTACAACAACTTCATTCATTTCTGAGGTCTCTCAGGAATGAACCCTTTGGACAATGAAGAAGAGCTCTGGCTGTAAGGGACCTTCCCATCTTTCACCCCAGACCAAACACACCTCCTTTCATCAGTCCTATATTTTCTGCTCATCCCTTCCTTCCAAGCTCTACAGCCCCTGTTGCTTCTGCTAGCTCACTTGTGTGCAGCACATGTGGCAGTACAACTACTCACTAATTTCCTAAATGACTGAACCTCGAAGAAAAAAATTCTCATAACATTCTTTTATCTCAATTGTACTACAGTCCTTGGCTTCATTCACTGCCACCCTTACTTCACCCCTCTTAGGGTGCTCCCTCATCTCTAACTTTTCAAAATGAAATATACTTTTCACTAGACACAGTCCTTTTTACCTGATCATGATCCTTCTATGAACTCTACTCTTGCCTCAACCCTTAATCTCTGCACAGGAGAGATGGATACCCTGTTAAACAGAACTCACCAGTTCCTAAAGGTGTACAGTTCCATTTACTCATCCAACTCCTGGGGCTATCTGTCCATTAAGGTCCAGTGCTCTTGAGCTGTCTGCCTCACTGTCACTATAGATCTGCACTCCTCCCATACTACATATATACATGACTGACTCCATTCTGGGCCTATACAGATAGGATTAATCAGCTTTCTCCATCCTCTACCATCCCCTACTATTTCCTTAATCCCAAATGGTGAGCTATTTTTGTCCACCAGCTTATCAATTCTATTGACATCCTTCCCATTCTGAATCAACTCAGCCCTGCCAAATGCCTACAGACAACTGAGACACAATATGGAATCCTTTTCCACCCCATATGGGAGCATCTATATATGGAAACCCACCTCTTCTTTCTGGCTTCTCTCTGTATCTCCCACCTCTACTTTACCCCTCCCTAGGAAACCTGTTTTACACTGTGTTTAAATCATATATATTTAGCCCTCTAACTATTATTTATCTAAAGTTTCTCTAGGAGTATATGATGGTACTCACATGATTCACTAAAGCTGATCAAGTTGAAACTGTTCTCCTGATATATGTGAAGTTACCAAACCTGTGCTTCTTAGATCCTGATGACAAAGCCCAGCTACTCCCATCAACCCCATTATGAAAGAAGTAGCCAATAGGAGACTACATCACCCATCCCTTCTTTTTATCTGTCATCAGGTTTGGAATGAAGGGTTAATTACCTAAAAAGCCTCAGTGGACTGAGAAGCTCTGAACAACAAAGTTGGCTTGACTAATAACACCTGTGGAAGCTTCTGATCAGGAGATGCACATACCAAACCCTGGTGTCTACCACTTCCAGACTGCAGAGAAACTGATCTGCAGATGGACTCTTCCATCCCCAATCTTCCACCTTTGCCATCCTATAAAATCCAAGATCCCCATGCCACTTGTGAAGTCTTCACTTCCTCGGAAAGACTGCAGCCCTTCATTCATCCTTATTAAAGAACAATTCTAGTTCTGGAGATGTAGGACTGCCTTTTTAAATTTTTCAGTGATACTTCCATCAATCCCAATCTAACATCAGATAACCTTAAGCAAAATGAGAGAGAGAGAGAGAGAGAGAGAGAGAGAGAGAGAGAGAGAGAGAGAGAGA
>CABHPQ010144452.1:1050-18716 GCA_902168405.1 Peromyscus aztecus | reverse complement strand
AGAGAGAGAGAGAGAGAGAGAGAGAGAGAGAGAGAGAGAGAGAGAGAAACAAGGAGATATAAAAAGGACAGGGACAGTAGATGAAAAGAAGGAAGAGAGAAGAAAGATGGAAAAAAGACAGAATGAAATAGTGAGAAAGAGAGTGTGTTCCAAGGTCATTACATTAAGAAAAACCAAATGAATCAGGTGATATTAAGCAAGTTAACAGTGAAGATTAATTTTCCCCATATGATTAGAATACTGCTATGGAGCACACTTGCAGTCAGGTCAAAGATTGCTTTTAATGATATTGTTTGTGATAGTTAATCTTCATGGTCACAATGACTGAACTTAAAATCACCTGAGATACACACCCAGTGGTGATGCCAGAATGTGCTTCTAGAAAATATTGAATGAAGGGGAAAATTCACCCGAAATGTGGACGATTTTACCCATGGGTTTGACTGAATAAAAAAAGGTAGAAAAGAGGAAATGAACACAATTTATTTATTTAAGTCTTTCTGTATATCCTAGAGGACCTGAGCTGGTTCCTAACACACAGGGGGGAAAAGCCAGGTGTGGTAGAGTCAGGTGGATCATTGGGAGTCACTGGCCATTCAGCCTGACCAAATGTGTGATTTCTAGGTAAAAATGAAAGACCTTGTCTCAAAACAAAAACAAAAACAAGCTGAAAAGAGTCCAGGGAATGACATCTAGAGTTGAGATCTGCCTCGCACACACACACACACACACACACACACACACACACATGCATGTGCATGGCACATGCACACTTACACCGAATCCATCATTGAACATGTATGCAGAAACACAAGAACACACAACACACAAGCAAAGGGAGAAAAGGTAAGTAGCATGCCACAGTTTACCTTCCTCCCCTTCCTGATCGGCCTAGATTTGAGCAAACTTTCATTGCCACAGTAGGAGCTTCCAGACCAGTATGTCTTCTCCACCATAATGATCTGTATCCTTTGATACATGAATCGAAGCAAATATTGCCTACCTTAAGATGCTCATTGCCTGGTATTTGATGACAGCAAAAATAATAGCAACCAATACCACCTGGAGCCTAAACCAGATTCATTGAAGTCTTTGATTTGATCTCAAAGGTGGAAGTGAGTGGGGCAATGGACAGGAACTTACATCCCTGGAAAACAATGTAAAGGCTGTTTCAGTCTCTTTCAAGTGAAGTGTGTCAGGAACAGAATAGAGGGCTGTGGAGGCTACTGAACCAAAAAGGGAAGTAAGAACACATGTGGTAGAGGGAATAAACACCAAAGACGGCCAGGTTTGCACACTGAACAGCTTCAGCAGCAGCTGAGGCAGTGTGACAGACAGCATCTTTAGGTTTCTGCAAGAGGATATATCACTGTGCAAGGGTAATTATTGCTTTGCTGACAGAAGTAAATTGCAGCATCCTCAGACTGCATGCCATCAATTGTCATGGTGAAATCTGTTCCATAGCCACTGCTTGTGAACCGGGGTGGAACTCCAGAAATATGGATATTGCCTTCTGAAAAGAGGAGCTTAGGAGCTTCCCTTGTCTTATGCTGGTACCAGTTCATATCATCATCAATATCTTATGCTGGTTCTGCAGGTGATGGTGACTTTTTCTCCTGTGGCCATGGAAAGGAATTCTGGAGACTGGGTGACAGTTGTTTCTGCCCTGGAATCTGTTCATAGAAGAAAAATAAGAAAGACAAATCAAATGAGCCATATTTATGTAGACTAAAGTCTCAACTTCTTTGGAAACTATAGAATTTTATGGGGATTATAATCACTTAACAAATGTCAGGAAGAAGAGAAACTTTTTCCCTTACCAGAGATCCAGAGGAGGAGGAGGCTGAGGAGCTGAGCATGGAACAACATGGCCATGGCCTTGGGTGCTAGCCAGTTTCCCACTCAGTGTGACGGCATGCATTATATGCCATCAGAGACTGAGGAGGTAATGGGACATGCAAATTATATGGAATGTGACAGAGGTTGGGAAGGCAGAGTTGAATGGCAGTGTAAACCTTCACATAGAGTCTGCCTGTTAATTTCTTCACAGCTGTGTTGATGCTCATAAGGCTGGTTTAAAATGTTGCCTCCTAGGCTTTTATCTTTCCTCTCCTTTAATCTTCTACCAGATTCTGTGTTTCAAGGTTCAGTGTTACAGTGACCTGACAGAGGGAGAGTTCACAGTGACGTCATCGATAATGTCCATCTTTCACCTCACAACATCCTAATGTTTGTGATAGAAGGGAGCTAAGAGAGTCAAATAATTCACATGACTTTTGTCTAGATACTAAATATTCTGATTATCAGTTCTACTTTCAGATGATGTTTCCAAATATCCACACTCTTTCTGAAATTCATCACACTGAAGTAGAATGCAACTGTCTAGTAGAGGCCATGATTTTAAATTTTATTTTCTTTAAAATTAGTGAGCAAGTTAGTGGGTTGCCAGTTGAACTCATGGGAGCTGCATCTTGCATACAGTATTTTCTGCTTACTATAGATCTGTATTTTCATATGCTACATTCAGGATTTGAAAATGGAAATGATAATTACTGCTACATAAGAGGACAAAATATGTATAAGCAATTAGAAGATTATGGTTATTTCTAAAACAAAATTAATAAGCTCTACTTTTAATACAACAATTTGCTTACATACATGAAGACAGGTAAGCAAGGAATTCCAAAGGAAACAAAGTGTACGTATGAACATACACACACGTGTTTTATAGGTATATACATGTTTATATGCACATGAATATGTAAAGAAAAAGTAAAAGATGCTTTTGGAATTATAAGCCCTAAAATTCATGTCAAACAAAAATGCTGTACAGTAGAAAATAACTCTCTGTAGGAAAATACATCAGGAATAGACCCAACTATATATGAAATGGTATATTAATAAAAATTTGATAGAGATATGACTGAATAATTCCATAAAATGTTCCAAGAGAGTAAATGTGTAGAGAGAATGTGTTAAAATACCTATGCTGTGGATATCACTCTGCATCCTGTTGCTCTGATTGGTTGATAAATAAAATGCTGATTGGCCAGTAGCTAGGCAGGAAGTATAGGTGGGATAAGCAAACAAGGAGAATTGTGGGGAAACTGGAAGGCTGAGTCAGGAGACATCAGCCCAATGTCCAGGGAGCAGCATGTAACATGTAACAGCACAAGGTAAAGCCACAGAACACGTGGCAACATATAGATTAACAGAAATGGGCTGAGTTTAAATATAAGAGCTAGTCAGTGATAGGCCTGGGCTAATGGCCAAGCAGTTTTAATTAATATAAGCCTTTGTATGTTTACTTGGGACTTCAGGGCCATGGGAGCCCGGCAGGACCAGAAAAACTTCAGCTACAAATGGCACTCAATGGCCTGAGTTTCCACCTGAAACCTGAGAATATTTAATAAGCAATTCTAAATAGAAACAAAAACAGGTTCCTGCTTCATGTCTCATGCAGGCAACAAGACAACGCACTATGCGGGCTTGAGCTACTCTATGGTGGGTTCATGGGAGAAGAGGAGGGAGAGGAAACTGTGGCCAGAATGTAAAATAATTAATTAATTATTAATTAATTAATTAATACATAAAGTTCTTCCACAAGTAGCTAAAACTGAGTAACTGCTAAAATGTTCCTCAGCTGGTAAACAGGTGAACTGAGGTTCTTCAATACCATGGGCTTCTACTCTTACCCAAAGTGAAGCTAATTATTCATGCACACAGCTTGGAAGAACCTCAAGGCAGTACTGTGGAGTAAAATAAACCAAATTGTGTATATTGTGTAAAGCCTTTTCTGTAGTGCTTGCTATGAGTAAAAGATGGGGGGATGGGTGGTGTGACCTTAAAGGGTGTCACCACTGAGTTTTATGGTAGCAGTGCAGATAAATACATGATTATGGTTCTGAAAACACAGGCCATTTATGTGCCCAATATGCCTAGAGACATCCCACATGCACACACAGCATCCACATAGACAAGTGCAAATGAGCTCATTAGTAACATGAAAATGTTTTCAGTTTTCTCATTTGTTTCATTGTAGAAGATATCACCTCAAGAGAAGGCTATGTGCAGGGTACGTAAGTTCTACCTGTAAGTTTTTGACAGTTTCCTATGAAAGTATAATTATTTTAAAAGGCTTGATTACTTGAAGTCCTCACACAAATGAGTTGCTGAGTTTCACTCTCTCTAGTTAAAAAAGAAAAGTTATGCCTCCCTCTACTGGTGGAAATACAAGTAGAACATTCTAGCACATTTTGGAGAAATAAGGAATGGAGTGATTGTAAAGCAATTTGTGGTTATTAGAAGAGCCACACTGAAAATATGTATACCTAATACCAAAATTCAAGTAACCTGCAGAAATAAAATCAAGACATTATGTAGATGGCATAATATAGCAAAGATATTTTAGATTTCAAGTCACTTATTTCTCATATTCTTTTTTTCTTCTCTCATACAATACATCTCAAACACAGCCTTTCCTCCATCCACTCCTCCTAGCCTCTCCTCACCTAGCCTCTCCCCCAGATTCACTGCTCCTCTATTTCCCTTCAGAAAAGAGCAAGCCTTCCAGGGATTTCAACTGAATAATACAGCATAACAAGATGCAATAAGACTAGACACAACCCCTCATATCAAAGTGGGATGAGGCAACCCAGTAGAAGGGAAAAGGTCCCAACAGCAGGCAAAAGAGAGATACCACCACTCTTGCTGTTAGGAATACTAAAAGAAAAAAACTGTGCTAAGCAACCATAGCATGAATGCCAACTACCTAATGCAGCCCCATGCATGTTCTGTGATTGCTGCTTTGGTCTCTATAAGCCCCTACGAGCCCTGCTTATTGATTCTGTGGGCCATTCATGGGTTGAGGGACATCTGGGTTGTTTCTAGTTTCTACCTATTATGAATAAAGCTGCTATGAACAGAGTTGAGGAAGTGTCCTTGTGGTAGGATGGAGTGTCCTTTTGGTATATGCCCAAGATTGATATAGCTGGGTCTTGAGGTAGATTGATTACCAATTTTCTAAGGAACTGCCATATTGATTTATAGTGGCTCAACAAGATTGCATTCCCACCAGCAATGGAGGAGTCTTCCCCTTGCTCCACATCCTTGCCAGCATGAACTGTCACTTGAGTTTTTAATATTAGGAATTCTGTCAGGTATGAGATGGACTCTCAAAGTAGTTTTGTTTCACATATCCCTGCTAGTTAAGGATGCTGACCATTTCTTTAAGTGTTTCTCAGCCATTTCAGATTCCTCTATTGAGGATTTTCTGTTTAGATCTGTACTCCATTTGTTTTCATTTTTCTTTATTAAGAAATTTTCTATTCATTCCACATACCACCCACAGATCCCCCTCCTCCCTCCTCCCACCCCCCAGCCCTCTCTCCCAAGCCACCCCACATCCCCACATCCCCCAAATCAAGGTCTCCCATGGGGAGTCAGCAGAGCCCAGCACACTGAGCCTAGGCAGATCCAAGCCCCTTCCCACTGCACCAAGGCTGCCCAAGGCATCACACCATAGGTAGGCACAGGATTAGCAGAAGCCTGCCCATACACCAGGGACAGATCCCAATTCCTCTGCCTGGGTGCCCCCAAAACAGTTCGAGCCAAACAACCATCTTCCATATCCAGAGGGCCTAGTCCAGTCCCATGGGGGCTCCACAGCCACCAGTCCACAGCTCATGTGCTTCTACTAGTGTGGCCGGTCATCTCTGCATGTCCTCCCATCATGGTCTCAATGTCCCCTGCCTGCAGAATCCCTCCTCTCTCTTATCAACTGGATTCCCGGAGCTCAGCTTGGTGCCTGGCCGTGGGTCTCTGCATCTGCCTCCATCAGTCACTGGACAAAAGCTCTATGATGACAGCTAGATTATTTGCTAGAATGATCACCAGAGTAGACCAGTCCAGGCACCCTCTGGACTACTGCCAGCAGACCAGGGTGGGGTCATCCCTGTGGATTCCTGAGAGCCTCCCCAGCACCCTGCCTCTTCCTATTCCCATGATGTCCTCATCTATCATGGTATCTCCCTCCCTGCTCTCCCACTCTGTCCCTGTTCCAGTTCAACCCTCCCATTTCCCTATGTTTTCATCCCCCACTCCTCGCCCTCTGCGCCCCCCCAAACCCAGTCCACTCATGTAGATCTCATCCACTTCTCCTTCGATGAGTCATCCATGTGTCCCTCCTAGGGTCTTTCCCTGTTAGCTAGCCTCTCTGGAGCTGTGGGTTGCAGTCTGGCCATCCCTTCCCTCACATCTAGTATCCACTTATGAGTGTGTACTCCATTTTTAAATGGATTATTTAGTTTGTTGATGTTTAGTTTCATGAATTTTTATATATTTTGGATATTAGCCCTCTAATGGATGTGGAGTTGGTAAAAATATTTTTCTTTACTATAGGCTTCCATTTTGTCCTATTGACAGTGTCCTTTGCCTTACAGAAGCTTTTCAGTTTCATAAGGTTCCATTTATCAATTGTCAATCTTAAGACTGTGTGATGATATTTTGTTTATACCCTAACAAATAAAGTATGCCTGGAGATCAGAGTGTGGAGCCACTAGTTAAGCTTAGAGGCCAGGCAATTGTGGCACACATCTTTAATCATAGCACTTGGGATCTCATGCCTTTGATTCCAGTACTTGGGAGACACACACCTTTAATCCCAGCACTAGGGAGGAGGAAACAGGAAGTGATATGGCTGGGCAGAGAGAGGAATATAAGGCTGGCAGAGCCAGGAGCTAAGCCCCCTTTTTGGTCTGAGGATTCAGTAGTGGTAAGAAGTCTCTCTAGTGGCTTGCTCCTTTGTCTCTCTTATCTTCCAGGATTTAACCCAATATCTGGCTCTGGGTTTTTATTAAGACCAATTAGAATTTGTGCTACATCTGATGCCCAACTCATGGGGCATGAATGCACAAAAAGCCTCTTCCCTGTTACTTTGCAGCTGCCAGCATAAGCCAGAACTGCACATGGCCAGAGTCACTACCCCACCAGCTAAGATTTTCCTTTCTTTTCCTCAAGCTTCTGAGCAAGTTGGGATTGCAGCCTATCTGCAGCAAACTCCATAGGCTTTTGGGATCCCAAAACCACCACTGCTAGCCACTTTTGCACATTCCCCCATACAGACAGTTGGCTCTTTGGCTTCTTCTCTCCTGGTGGGTTGTGGACTTTCCTTGTACCCCCTCCTTGGGCTGCTGCCAAACAAGGTAGCTGTCTTAAAAACCCAATCAGGCTTCTACTGTTCTGTGCAGAAGCAGTCAGCCTCACATCTTCATCATTGTCAATGGAAGAGTTGGTGAGACAATTGGGAATTTTTAAAGGAAGGAATTAGTTAAAAGAGAGAGTTTTTCCCTATTAAAAAATGGTAGATACTATTACAATGGAGAGAGTTAGGTCTCTGTATGATAATATGCTGGATGGCTTGAAAATGGAGCAATTAAACAAGAGGATAATTAATTTATATGGGATTCACATAAATGTCAACTATAAATATCTGTTTGATCATTTTTGCTTTATCATTTAAAAAGTTGGTTAATATGAGTGCCAAGGTAAAAGTTTTAGAAAAACTTATTAAAACGAATCATAGAGATAGACCCAGACAGAGGAATTTAAAGGAGAATTAATTTCAGCACTGTTTTCTAAGGTGAGAGAGGAACAACCTAAGGTTTTCAAACAACCAACTTCAATTTACTTAGTAACCTTACAGTAACTGCCAAATGATAGATATCCCCAAGGCTGTGTAAGAGCTGAATGGACTCCTGTGCAAATGTTCAATTTGAGGAGATTCAAGGAAGCAATAGTCTCATATGGCATGCATTCACCTTTTGTGAAGCAGATGTTAAACTCATGGTCAACTTGTGATGGAATTATCCCTCAAGACTAGAAAGACTTAGTTACAACAGTCTTAGAGCCTGGTCCTCAATTACAGTAGAGGACCTGGTAGAAAGATGAGGCTAAGACCATTGAACAATAAAGTAGGGATAGAGGTATAGAAATCTCCCAAGACCAACTTCTTGGAGAGGGAGATCATGCTAATGTAGAAAGGCAATCACTACATAATGACCACACCCTGGCTTTATGCCACACAGCAGCCTTGAATTCTTAGGACAGAACTGAAGAAGTAGGAAAGAAAATTGAGTCATTTACTAAAGTTATGCAGGGCCCAAAAGAAATCTTCACTGATTTATTACAAAGATTGATTTCAGCAGTAAATATAATGATACCAAATTCAGAAGCTAGACAAATAATAATTGAATCTCTGGCTTTTGAAAATGCTAATGCACAATGCAAAAGGGTAATTAGGCCATTAAAAGCAAGATCAATACTCTTAGAAGAATGAATTAGAAATATAGTAAATATTGACTCTCATAACCATGATGATGCTTGGACAGGAGAGGTGATTTTCAGAGGTTTGAAGAAAAATCAAAATGTCAGGTGTTTAAATTGTAGTAAACAAGTTCACCTAAAAAAGGTATTATAAACAGGGCATTTTTAGAAACAATATTTTTTTCTAAGAATAACTCCAATAGAATGCCCCTCCACTCTGGAGCATGCAGAAGGTGTGGCAAAGGCAGACATTAGACTAATGGATATATATCAACAAGGGACAAAGTAACCCTTTGCCATCAGGAAACACCGTGGGGGGCATTTCACAGGTCCCCATGTCAAATTCAGTTCAGTCCTTTCCTGTCATTGTGGAGGAAACTCCTTACCAGAACAATTAAAGAACCTAAAGCCTATTGTAAAAAACCATACTACTCTGGATGGTAGAACAGCTATAGAAGAGAGAACAAAAATTTCAGGAGAAACTAAAAAGCAAGTATTTTGATAAATTTCTATAAATGAACAAAGACCAAAATTTAAAATATGAATAAATGATGTCATTGAAGGTCTGGTAGACACAGGTGCAGATGTTAACAATAATTGCACAAGAATTTTGGCATCCAAATTAGCCTCTTCACAACATAAATGTTCAGCTTTTAGGGATTGGAATGCTATCTCAGGTAAAACAGAGCACAAGATGGATCAAATGTATAGAGACAGAAGGACAGAGGGGAAAATTAAAGCCATATGTTGCTAATATTGTGATGAATTTATGGGGATGTGATTTGCTACAGCAATATAATACTCAGATTAACATTCCTCCAATCTCAGATACAAACTATAAGTTAATATATGTTTCTGGGAAAAATATTATATGATATTATAAGGAACAGTCACCAACCATTCAAGCTGTATAAAAACGAGGCACAACAGCTTCTAAGAGACATTTGATTATAAATGTTGCTGGATTAATTCAACCTATATATTTTGAAAATTCCTTGACATGAAAATTAAAGTCAAAAGATATGTTACTCTGGAGAAGAAGTTATGCTTTTGTTTCCATAGGAAATGAGAGGCTGTGGATTCATTCTGAGTTAAGAAAAATCAGGTTTGTTTGAGGAAGACCCCCCTGAAAAATCTCCAATGGGAGCAGATAGCCCAGATGATCCAATGTTTCAGAGTGCCTCTATTGCGTTTCCTCTCAGTTCTACATCCAGAACAGCTTCAAGACTTCTGGATGAGATGATCCCAGCCTCACAGAATTATCCAGGAACTTGACCATAATCCTGAATTTTCTCAGGGTTCCCCTAAGATTACCAGTGCCCCCAATCAATAGGAAGGAGTCTAGAGAACTATACCGGCATTTCAAAAGATGGGTCATGGATATTTACCATTTAAGGGTTGTTTGCTACAAATAGCTATTGGTAATGGTCAGGAAAAAAAGCTGAACAAAGGAGATTAGATTCAGGGTTCCTGTTTTGAGAAGAAAAAAGGGAGGATATACAGGTAGATCGTTGAATCTACTCTGAAAAGAAAAAAAGTGGATATAGAAATAGGACAAAAAGGTAGATTATTGAATCTACTTTTAAACCAAAAAAGCAATTAATAGTCTTAAATGTTTTATATTGATATGTATTTTTGTATATTGATATAACTTTAAGCTTATTTTTGTTAGCTCAGAGTGTACATACTTTTCTAATCTTGCTCAGGTATTTTACCTATATAGCTCATTTAAAGAATATGTCATTTAAGATTTTTTTAATAACATAGTTTTTTATGACAATGAGACATATCTGCTCCTAGCAGCACTAATCTTCTTCAGAGGGGATGATGGGCATTGACAAAATTCCGCATGGAGTTTACTTTCTTTGTGGCAAAAGTTAGCTACAGGGCAAGAAAGTACCCTTGCCTCGATTGCTGACAGTATGCTTTCCAAATTGGACAAGCAAGACACAAAAGAAAGTGACTGCAGAACTTTGCCAAGACAAGGTAGGAAAGCCCTTCAGAATGTTCTGCTTCACAGGAAAGCCTGTCAGATATGCTAGGCCTGTGGGCCAAAGATAGATGCCCCAATGTTGCAGAGGAACCTTGGGTGAGTCCAGACAGCCAGCTGTTTCTAGTAATATTATTTCCTTCTTGGGACTCTGATGAAGTTGAAGACTTTATAGTTACAGTTTTCCTTGTTACCAGATTCAGAAAAGAAATTCACTAAAGAGGTGTAAAGTACATAAGGTCAAGAGACATTAGAAGATAGTTTTAATAATGCAAGTTAGAATAGAAACTGAATTAGGTACAATCTTTTGGACTCACCAAGATAGGAAAGATATGGAGTATTTTCTCTAAATTTGTCAATTGTTAATGGACTAGACATTTATCATGTATTTATTGCCTGTATATATTCAATATAGTAATTGTACTTATTGTATATAGTTTTTCTTGTATTACTTATACTTTTTTATTTTAGACAAAAAGAGGGAAATGTGGTGATATTTAAGCACCCACTGAGCTCTGTAAGTCCTGTTGAAGAGAAGGAGGAGAGATTGTAATGAGTCAGGGGAGTTAAGGTCACTGAGACAGCTGACCTAAGCTTGTGAGAGCTTGCCAACTCTGGACCAACAGCTAGGGAGCCTGCATGGGACTGACCTAGGCCCTCTGTATGTGTATGACAGTTGTATATCTTGGTCTGTTTCTGGGGCTCCTAGCCATGGGATCAGGACCTATCCCTGGATCTTGAACTGGCCTTTGGGAAACTATTCCCCATGCTGGGTTGCCTTGCCCAGACTTGATGCAGGGAGCAGCTTGGTCCTGTCTCAACTTGATGAGTCATGCTTTGTTGATGCCCATGGGAGGCCTGCCCATTTCTGAACTGAGACTGAGGAGGAGTGAATGGGAAGGGGGTAGATAGGAGGCGGGGAGTGGGGGGGGACAGAAGGAAAGGATGGAAGGGAAATAGTGGTTGGTGTAGCTAGAGTTTTCCTGCCTGGCCCACAGTCAGGATAAATCTCTCTCACCTGCCAGTCCCACAGCCGCTCAGACCCAACCAAGTAAACACAGAGACTTACATTGCTTACAAACTGTATGGCCGTGGCAGGCTTCTTGCTAACTGTCCTTATAGCTTAAATTAAGCCATTTCCATCAATCTATACCTTGCCACATGGCTCGTGGCTTACCGGCATCTTTACATGCTGCTTGTCCTGGCGGCGGCTGGCAGTCAGTCAGTGACTCTCTCTGCCTTCCTGTTCTTTTTATTCTCTCTGTTAGCCCCGCCTATACTTCCTGCCTAGCCACTGCCAATCAGTGTTTTATTAGCAACACATTTGCCATACAGAACATCCCACAGCAGGTTGGTATGTAAAATAAATGAAAAAATAATAAGGCAGAGTTCAGGAATCCTGCAGAAGACAGGGAGGAAGGATTGTAGGAGCCAGAGGAGTCAAGGACACCACATGAAAACACTCAGAATCAACTAACCAGGGCTCAAAGGAGATCACAGAAACTGAACCAACAAACACAGACCCTATACAGGTCTGAATTAAGTTTTCTGTATATACTTTATGGTTGTACAGCTGGGTGTTCTTGTGGGACGCCCAACAGTGGAAGTGGGGGGTGTCTCAGACTCTTTTGCTTGTTCTTGGGACCCATTTTCTCCTGCTGGGTTGCCTCACCCAGACCTAATATGTATTGTATCTTACTGTATTCTGTTATTCCATGCTTGGTTGATATCCCTGAGAGGACTGCCCTTTTCTGAAGGGAAATGGAGGAAGAGTGGATGTGGGGGGGTAGAGTCTTGGAGAAGAGGAGGGAGGGGAAACTGTGGTTGGGATGTAATATATGGGAGAAGAATAAATTAAAACAGAAAGAAAGAAAAGATCTTCCCCATGATTTGAAATCCAAGGAGAGGATTTTCACCATCCATCAACACTCATGGTAAGCCCTATGAGGCAAGTATTGATCCTCTCCTGTGATGTGCCTCCAGCATTTTGAAGCATCAGCTTCCATCTCTCTTGGACTCCCCAGATCTGTCCAAGGACCACATGGTTAGGCAGATTATACCCTCAGATGTAGATAAACACTGGATGCTGGCAGAGGACCAGAGAGAGAAGGATTAATATGCAGATACCTGGGAACTTTCTAGCAAAACCACTTCTTGACATGAAAGCAGTCTAAGCATATAGACAAAGAAAGAGGAGCAGCTGGAGCAGCACAGCCTACAACTTCTACTACCAGGAGTGGTTTATGTCATGGCTTGTATTGCAGTGTGAGGGTTACTGTAATGTTTTAGGCAATAATAAGTTCCAACATCTTCAAACTCCAGGCTGCTGATGAAAAGAGTGAAATTTCTCCCAGAATATTGGTCACTGAATCTTGATGGGACACCAGACTGAAAACTGGTTATATAATAGATTAAGAGCATGTGTGCTTGTTCTGATTTCTGTTGATACCAGTTTAGGACATTGCGAATGAATGCCCTGACTTGCCAGGCAAGTGATGGTGACTCTATCTCCTAGATATGCAGACAGGGAGGATGGAGACTGGGTCACTTGAATATCACATCTGGCAACTGACAGTAGAAAAAATGAAAAGAAAATACTCAACTAACAATGTTATAATAGGATTTCCCTGATTTGAAAAGAATCTGACTTCTCTGAGCTGAATACATCCTCTATGCTGTGCACTTACCTGAGAGCCAGAGTAGCCAAATTGCCAGGGCCTGTACAGCAGTCTTCATGGCCATGCTGTGTCCTGACTGAGACTGACTCCTGCAGGGACGGAACAGCCAGCTAGGAATCTGTCAGTTAAGGGAGATATCCTCTGGGCACATGCAAATCAGCAAAGTTTGTCAAGCCTAGGGGCAGCTGCAGGGTTTGCTCATCTAAGTAAAACAGGAAGTCTCAGGCTTTAGGGACCCTCCATCAGACCTGGGAGACACAGATTTGCTGCTAACAAAGTGTTTCCCCCTGGGAACAACAGGATGTAATTAATCTAGTGTCCTTTGAGTAGGGTGTCCTTTTGCTCACACCGTGGATAAAGTCATCCTTTTCTTTCTATGTTTGAATATAAGATAGACATTTAAATATAAGATTTAATTCTTTAGAAACTACAAGAAATTTAAGTTGAGGTCAAAGTGTTTTCCTTCTGAGGCTTTTATGTGATAAATCATCAGGACAAGTGATGGACAGAGACATAACTTTCACAGAGAATTAGATGCATGGACAGGAACAAAGGGAGATCAGTATAGATGTATATGCATTTATACATTTTTTAAAATAAAGAAGGTAAAAATACCATGTGTTAAACATAGTATAATGATCTGCAGGGAAGAGCCCAGACACTGGGTGTCATCACTCATTTGTCACCCTCACATCAGGGAAACGTGTCCTCTATTTCTCAGTGCCCTTTTTTACTCAGCCAATACAGGAACTTAATTGCTCTCTGCCTTTTGAAAATCCTTGGCACATGTCTTACTCTGAGAACACTAAATAACTACCAGATCAGTGTCTCCTACACTCGGGAATGACCATTCATGATCCTGATCCTTCTTACCCAAGCTCTTCCCCATTAGAAGTAGACATGTTCTACAGACTAAGTCCATCCTTGAAATCACTCTGATCCACAAACCTGCACATTCCACATCAAATATCTCTTCTAGTTCTATTCCACATGATGGTTGATAGTTTTGTGTCCACTTGACACAAGCTGAGGTCATCTGAGAAGAGAAAGCCTTGAGTGAGCAAATGCCTCCTTGAAATCAGGCAGTAGGAATGCCTATAGAGCAGTGGTTCTCAACATTCCTAATGCTTCAACCCTTTAATACAGTTCCTCATGTTGTGGTGACTCTCAACCATAACATTATTTTCAGAGCCTCAGTTGCCAGCCAGTGGCTGCCTCAGTTGCCAACCAGCAGGAAAGACTGCTGCAGGCAGGCTTCCCCGCCAACACTCCCCATCAGATCTTGCAATCTATAAGACCCACTTCCTACCCCAAACCCACCCATCTCCCTGTGACCTCAGCGGCTTCCTGAGACACAGAATCATCCAGCTCTGATTGGACCCAGAGCAGTTCTCTGAGACACAGAATCTGCCATCTCCAATTAGACTAAGAGCTACAAATGGACCAAGAGTGGCCCCCTGAGACACAGACACAACAAGCACAAATTGGACCAAGAGAAGCTCCCTCAGACACACACAACTCTTTTACCTATTGGAGGAAGAGATGGGTAGGTGCCAGTGCAAAAAAAACATACAATCACATAAAGAGCAATAAGACACCACCAGAACCTAATGATTCTACAACAGCAAGACCTGAACATCACAGCACAGAAGAAGCAGAAAAGAGCAACCTTAAAAATAACTTTAGGAAGATGATAGAGGCCTCTAAAGAGGAAATGAAGAATTCCCTTAAAGAAATTGAGGGAAAGACAAACAAAAAATTGGAAGAAATCAGTAAATCCATTAAAGAAAGCCAAGAAAACCAAGAAAAAGCAATTAAACAGGTGAATGAGTTCAAGACTGAAAATTGAAATAGAGTCAATGAAGAAGACACAAACTGAGGGAATGCTGGAAATAGAAAATCTGAGTAAACTAAAAGAAACTGCAGGTGCAAGCATAACCAACAGAATACAAGAGATGGAAGAGAGAATCTCTGGTGTGGAGGATACAATAGAGGAAAATAGATTCATCAGTCAAAGGAAATACTAAAGCCAACAGTCATAACACAAAATGTCCAGGAAATCTGGGACACCATGAAAAGACCAAATGTAAGAATAATAGGGATAGAAGGAGGAGAAGAATACCAATTCAAAAGCATAGAAAATATATTCAACAAAATCATAGAATAAAACTTTCCCAACTTAAAGAAGGAAATACCTATGAAGATACAAGATGCTTATAGAACACCAAATAGACTAGACCCCCCTCCAAAAATAGTCCCCACTACCACATAATAATTAAACCACTAAACATACAGAATAAAGAAAGGATATTAAGAGCAGCAAAGGAAAAGGACCAAGTGACTTATAAAGGCAGACCCATCAGACATCTCAAAGGAGACTGAAAGGCAGAAGGTCCTGGACAGATGTAATGCAGACACTAAGAGACCAAGGATGCCAGCCCATACTACTATAACCAGCAAAACTTTCAAACACCATAGACAGAGTGAACAAGATATTCCAAGACAAAACCAGATTTAAACAATACCTATCCACAAATCCAGACCTACAGAAAGCACTAGAAGGAAAATTCCAACCTAAGAAAGTCAGATACACCCATGAAAACACAGGCAATAGATAACCCCACACCAAGAAATACCAAAGAAGGGAAATACACACACACTACCACCAAAAGATAACAGGAATTAACAATCACTGGTCATTAATATTCCTTAACATCAATGGACTCAATTCATCTATAAAAAGACACAGGCTGACAGAATGGATATGAAAACAGGATTCATCCTTCTGCTGCATACAAAAAACATACCTCAGCTTCAAAGACAGACACTACATCAGAGGAAAAGGCTGGGAAAAGACTTTCCAATCAAATGGACTTAAGAAGTAAGCTAGTGTAGCTATCCTAATATCTAACAAAATAGACTTCAAACTAAAATCAAAAAAGATCAAGAAGGACATTACATATTCATCACAGGAAAAATTCACCAAGATGAAGTCTCAATTCTGAACATTTATGCCCCAAATACAAGGACAACAACATATGTAAAAGAAACATTACTAAAGCTTAAATCACACATCAAACCTCACACACTAGTACTGGGAGCCTTCAACATATCAAAAAGATCATCTACTACCATCAAGTAGGCTTCATCCCAGAGATGCAGAATAGCTCAATACATGAAAAAAATCTGTCAATGTAATCCACCACATAAACAAACTGAAAGAAAAGAAACGCATAATATCATTAGATGCTGAAAAACCCTTTGACAAAATCCAATACATGGAAGTGATAAAGGAATTGGGACTCCAACCCAGCCACAAAACCAATCTGTCCTGCCTAAAGGATGTGCTGGGGTAAAGGCAACCAACCAATGACTGGTCCAGCTTGAGACCCATGCTAGGAGAGGGATCTCACCTGTGACACTGCCTGGAAGGTCAGGAACAAGGGGCTGGATAGCCCAGATAACCAAACTCAACTGGCAAATAAAAAAGTCAGTGATTCCTAATGATATTCTGCCATACTTGTAAACTGGACCCTAGCATGATGGTCCATCCAGAAACAGGTGGAAGCAGATGCAGAGACCCACAGCCAAACAGTAGGCAGAGTTCAGGGAATCCTATGTAAGAGGGGAAGGAATGATTGTAGGCACCAGAGGGGTCAAGGATACCACAAGAACAGGGCCCACAGAATCAACTAACCAGGGCTCATAGGGGTTCACAGAGACTCAACGGACAATCGAGAAGCTTGAATGAGTCTGAGCCAGGTCCTCTGCATATAAGTTATGATTGTATAACTTGGTGTTGTTGTGGGACTCCTAACAGTGGGAGCACACTAGGTGTCTCTAACTCCTTTGCCTGCTTTTGGGACCCTTTCCTCCTACTGGGTTGTCTTTCCCAGCCTTGATATGAGGGGATGTGCGCCTAGTCTTATAGCAACTTGTTTTCCACATTTGGTTGATATCCTTGGGAGGCATGTAATTTTCTGAAGGGAAATGGAGGAAGAGTGGATCTGGGAGAGAGAAGAGGTGGGGGAAGGGACTGGAAGGAGAGGAAGGA
The DNA here is from genome assembly GCA_902168405.1 of Peromyscus aztecus. Classification (NCBI taxonomy): domain Eukaryota; kingdom Metazoa; phylum Chordata; class Mammalia; order Rodentia; family Cricetidae; genus Peromyscus; species Peromyscus aztecus. The sequence goes on along the minus strand of CABHPQ010144452.1, from coordinate 1,672 downwards.
GGGGAAACTGTGGTCGGGTTGTAATATATGAGAAAAATAAATAAATAAACAAACAAATAAATAATATTCTGTATATTGTGGTTTAAAAACTGTGCTTAGGGGGCTAGAGAGATGGCTCAGTGGTTAAGAGCATTGGTTGATTTTCTAGCGGATCCAAGTTTAGTTCTTAGCACCCACAGTGAGGGCTCACAACTGCCTGTAACTCCAACTTTAGGGGCACCAACATCTTCAACACTTAATCTTGAGGAAGAGGAGGAGGAGGAGGAGGAGGAGGAAAGAAAAGAAAGGAGGAAAGGAAAGGGAAAAGAAAAGAAACTGTTTAGAGTGATTATGGTAGCAAGGTAAAGTCTGTGAAAGAAATTTTAGTTTTAGGTAGTGTTTGGGGTCCTGGGAATCTGGCTGAGTAGGTAGATTACTTGCCTGGCATATGCAAAGCCCTCAATTCTACCCCCAACACTGTAAAGTCAGCATGGTGATACACACCTGTAATCTCTGCACTCAGAAAATGAAGGCAGGAAGATCAGAAATTCAAGGTCATCCTCGGCTACACAGCAAATCTGAGGCTAGCTTGGGACACAGGAGACCCTCCTTGTGGAGAGAGAGGGGGGGGGAGGGTGGAGGG
>CABHPQ010144450.1:7923-45266 GCA_902168405.1 Peromyscus aztecus | reverse complement strand
CACACACACACACACACACACACACACACACACACACACACACACACATCTTCAAGCATAAAATTTGTATCTTAAAGACTATGGGTGAGTTTAAGAGAGAAATAATGTACTAAAAAAAGAGAAGAAGAAAAAATAAAACTAAAGAGCGAAGTTGTTGTGGGATATTTGTACATCGTGTGAAGATGTATTGCTGTGATTGGTGTAATAAAAAGCTGAACAGCCAATGGCAGGAGGTATAGGTGGGACTTCCGGGCAGAGAGAGAACTCTGGGAAGAAGAAAGGCCTCAAGAGTCACTCAGAGGAAGCAGGATGGGCAGTACAGAGATGAGGTAATGCCACATGGCAGAATGTAGGTTAATATAAATGGGTTAATTTAAGTTACAAGAGCTAGTTGAGAACAAGCCTAAGCTAAGGCCGAGCTTTCATAATTAATAATAAATCTCCATGTCATTATTTGGGGGCTGGCGATCCAAAGACAGTCCGACAAGAAAGCTTGCTACAAGTAGTAGCTGTAAACCAAACATCTGGTGTCTCAAGGTAACATTCTGGGTGGACATCACTGGTGCCGGGCCAGAGATTCAGGAGATGCACCACGGGTAACCATGGCAACCCAGACAGCCTATTACTGCCACCCACACAGTTTTCTCCAGGTGTCTCCCCAAGCTTCAGGGGCTGCTGAACACTGGGGCCACCAACAATCAATGACATCGATTGTTTTACAGTTACTGAGAAGTGATAGGGCAGGGGAATGGTTTGGTTTACAAGAACTCCGTGAGATGCACATTCCTCTGAACGTTTATTTGCTTAAATCTTTGGAAGTTAATCTTAGACTACATGCTGGTTAGTTTTCTGTCAACTTGACACATGCTCGGGTCATCTAGGAAGAGAGAATATCAATTGAGAGAATGTCGTCAGATTGCCTGTAAGCAAGCCTGTAGGGCACTTTCTTGATTGATGACTGATGAGGAAGGACCCACCCCACTGTGGGAAGTGCCACCCCTGTGCAGGCAGTCAGGGGGTACATGAGAATGAAAACTAAGTAGCTTGCCTCCATGGTCTGAGTCAGTTCCTGCCCCTAGGTCCCTACTTTGCCAGAGCCCCCGATTTGGCTTCCCTCAATGATGGACGGGGACGTATAATCCCAACACCCTTCTGGTCATGGCCTTTTTCACAGTAGCGGAGCGCATACTAGGGCGGACTGGTTTGCTGGGTACTGAATAGGCTCAATGGCAGCATCTCCTTCAGAGAACAGAGTCATGGTAAAGTTTAGCTTGAGCTATATAAACTTACAACAGTACATGGTAATAATCTAGGGAATACAGGTTTTTGTAAATTAAGAATAAATAAAAGCCTGACACTTTCCATGACATATTTCTATTATATGAATAAAATAATCCATCACTGAAACTCAAAAAAGAAGGGCTCATCTTCTGTTTTTAATTATGCTATCATTAGTTTAAAAAGACTTGTGTTTTGTACATAATCCAACTATGCTGTAACTTCCTGGCCCCTTAACGTGTGCACACAGACGAAGAACGTATTTGTTCCACAGACTGTTTTAGACAGTGCTCATGTAAGCCTGCCCTTCAAAGCATTACCCCTGGAGGACCTTTTTCTGCCATCCAGGGCCCTTCTGTGTACTGAGTCTGAGATTTTGCTTTAGTGAGCCCTCGGCCTACTGACCAGCTGCTTTCTCACGTCCCAGGTACCTTCTAGCTTTTCTGTCCTTCTTGTGCAGCTTAAGATTCCAGAATTCACCCCCAAATCAGCCCCTGCAAGCCTTCCAATACCATCAGCCCCATGCCTCCGTCTCCTCAGGACATCTCCGCTCAGGATGACTTCCAACATTCTCTTATCCATGTCCTGGCCCAAGCTGCTAAACACAGTGAGGAAATCACACACTACGAACACATGTTCAATTACTTCCATACATACTAACTTGGTTTTTTTGTCTATTCAACTACAACTCCAAATGAAGGACTGAGTGAGCCTCATTCATCATGTTGACTTAAAATTCAAGCTCTCATCCTCAGAAGATGGCCCATCAACCTTATTCTTTTCTCTACTACAGCGGTTCTCAAGCTTCGGCCAGAATCACCCAGAAGGCTCATGAAGGCTGTCTGGTACAGTCCACCAATAGTTTCTGACCTAGACAGCCTCTGGTGGAGCTAACACTTCGTGTTTTGAAGAATTTGCTAAACTTCTAGAAGATGTTTAGAAAACCAGCCTTCATACAGGTGTATACCTCCTCCTGTTCATTTTCTCTGTCTACCTTCCCTCTTAATTGACAGCTCCTCTTCATTCATTAGGGCGAACAAAAAGATGCACCTGACTTCTTCATTCCTTCCCTCTTCCTCCTCCTGTCTGAGCTTTATGGAGGAAGTATTTCTTTTTCTAGTACATACTGGCTTGTGACATTCCTCTGGTTCTTAGCACATCCCTTGGTTTTCTCAGCTATTTAGTTACTGCTTTCTTTCCCATGCTTACTTATTAATTCTATCCATCTATAACCCATCTATACCCATCAGTGTTCCCATCCATCCATCCATCCATCTATCCATCCATCCATCCACTTACCACCTACTTTTCATCTCTGTAGAATCATCTGTGCCAGCATATGTGTGTGCTCTAATATCTCGCCGGGAAACAGAACAAATGAACCAAGCCACTGTCGTCCGAGACCCTAATCCTTGTCTCTGTTCTTTCTGGCACAGTTCTCAGCTGCAGCCTCCTTGTCTCATCTTCGGCTCCTTCGTTCTCCATTGTCACAAACTGACTGCAGCTTCCAGGACTCGCTGTTTTCCGCTTGTTGGTCGCAGAACTCTTTGTGTCGTTAAATCCAGTCTTCTCCGACCCAACTTCTGAGCAGCCGCTGAATGGCCACTTCCCCACTTCCTAAAATGCTGCGTTTAGCCTCCCTTCTTCATGCACTCCTGGATTTTGTCTTCTCACATTCTATTACTTGTTGCTTCTCCTTTTTCTACCTGTCCTCGGAATGCAGAAGGGTGTTCGAGGCTTTGCTGGCGCTTTTTCTTCCACCATGCATTCTTCCATGGTTTTTAAAACCTTAACGCTGATGGGATACAAACTGCTAACTACGGGCTGGGCTTTCACTCAGACTTCAGATGCATAGAAACAAACATGTCGTTAACACGCCCACTTGAATTTCTTTCCTTAATTTTTTTTTCTTTCCTGTCTGAATGTCTTACAAACATCTCCATTTCAAAATGTCTAAAGTAGAACTTATTTCACAAAATAATGAATATTAATAATAAATAAATAATAAATCTGCCACTCCACTCCCCCATCATGTCCCTTACTTCCATCTATCCACCCAGTTGCCAAAGTCTGAAGGCCTGCGGTCTCTCTCCGCCTGCGGTCTCCCTCCGCCTGCACCAGCCCGCTGGCAGTACTACTCGGCATCCCTTCCCACTCCCCGAGACACTGCAGCTTCAGCGCTCCTCTGGCCCACAGTGAGCCCACACACTTCACATGCATACCCCAACTCACGCTTCCCACGGACAACATTCCTCGGTCTAAACGCCAGCTCACAGGTGCCTGGCCCGCACCGCTGGCACCCAGACATTGCCTCTTACTCTGTGATAGCCTTTCCCCGACACCTCGTTTGCTTCTTCTATTTCCTTTTACATTTACATTGGTTTTCCTCCACTCAACTCCAGCTCCAAGGGGGCAGGACTGAGCCAGTGTGCCTCATTCTCTACTGTACCTCTGAATCTAAGAGAGGATTTTGGCTAGGCATCGCGGTAGACACCTGTAGTCCCCGGAGGTGAGCACAGGAGAGAGCCAATTTGAAGTCAGCCTGGACTGCACAGCTAGAGCCTGTCTCAAATGAAGCAAAGCAACCGAGATCTTTGAATGCGTGGGGGTTACTCCACAGGCAGGATCAGAAGAAACACGGGTAAATACTGAGAAGGAGAGGCCGGGCCAAATTTACAAAGAGAAAGACTATAACTAAAAGCTGATGGAGGAATGTTCTGTTCGGGAGAATAGTCAATATCACTATAGCCAGGATCTGACCACAAGTTGTTGGAAGCTCAGTTCACAGGAATGGCGGAACAAGGGTTTACAGACAGGCAGGACATCAAGCAAGGATCTGCTGAGAAAAAAAAACAATGGCGTCTAGTATCTTTGGGATGTTTTGTGTCTCAGTGACTGGCCTCACAGGTGCTGGGTCACCCTTAGCCTCACGGCCACCTTAGAGGCAGATCAATTTAGGAATACTTAACAGATGGAGGAGACGGTATCAGGAAAGTCAGAACTCTGTCCTGCCAGCTCATCTTTTGAGGTGGGACTGCAGATCCAAGTCTTGTACTCCCCCCTCCCACCTGCTCTTAAGGGTCCCTCTCTCACCCCGCTGGTCCTCCAAGGGTAAGCTGCTCCCACTTTACCGCCTCCGTGAGACTCTGGAACACAAGCCAGTTCTGTTCAACTAGGAAAGCCAGGCTCAGCCAAGGTTGAGAGAGGGGAAAATCAACAACGAGGGGTACAACATTCGACAGTGTGGCTATAAGTCACTGACCAAATGAGCCACTGTTCATTTAAGCTGTGGGAAAAATAAACCAAATAGAACAGAGATGTCCCTGGTGTTGGCCTAACCCTGCTGCCAATCAAGTCCCCTGCTGCCAATCAAGTCCCCTGCTGCCAATCAAATCCCCTGCTCAATCAAGTCCCCTGCTGCCAATCAAATCCCCTTTTTGCTTTTTATTACAGTTCACTGTAATATGACTTTTAGGACTTGGAAATAGCTTTGTTTGACGTACTTGTGAATGCCCATGGAGAAAAACGCAGGTTGAAGACCACCTGGCCTCATTTGTCTTTTTAAGTATGATCAAAACCAGGACTAAAACCTGATGTTGAATTTCCAGACATTTACTAATTTTTCTTATGCAGTCAAACATGCGCCACATGTGGAATCAGCACTTGCGAGACCCCCGCCGCTGACCCCCCCAGCCCCTCCCCCAGAGTACTTCTGTAACTAGAAGTGAGCTGGACAGCAAAGTGGACCCTTTAACACTTACCCCTGAATAATACAGCGAGGGGAGCTTCCTGACTGTAATAACTTGTCTTGTTTTGTCTCACTGATACTTCCTTATGAGGGTTTTGGGTCAGGGTAAACTCCTGAGGACTGAGCTGACATTCCCTTTGAAACTAATTACACTAAACAGCAGGTGCCCTCTTCAAGTCTGAGCAGAGGGCGGCAAGGTGGTCAGGGAATTCAGTGCACTTGGGGTTAATGCTCTCATTTTTGGGGAGCTTCTTTAAGCTTAGAAATCCCGCTCTACTCACTGTCACCTGTGTGAAAATAAAATAAGGATCAATTTAATAGAGCAAAATAAAAAAACTTATAGAGCCGTAGCTTCCGTGAGGATGCACATGGAGATATCTGGGTGCTTCAAATGAACTGGCTAATGACACTTGGTTGGGGGAAGCCTGCTACTCAAGTTAGAGCGCTCAACAAACTGCTGTGCTGACCATACAAAGCCGGAGGGAAGCAGGTTGCAGAGAGAAAGGCCATGGACCTGTGTTTGTATGAACTCCCTACCAATAACTCCCATCTAAAGAGAAGAGGTATGTCTTCACTGATTATTACAAAGAAAGACTGCTCTGGAAAGAACATCGGCACCAACGCTAAACCAACAGGTTGCCATGATTTTCCAGTGGTGTTACATTGTTAACATGATGGATGACTACCACAATTAATGTCAACATTGAGTAGACCCCAAAGCATACCTTCTCCAATACACCCAATTCATTCTAACTGTGGACAGAAACAATTCAATTCTAGATTAAAAAGTGACTGCTGATTACTCTGAGCTTACACTCTAGGATGTGGGAGTTGAGTCACTAGTCATTCTAACACTGGAAGCTAACGGCCAGCCTTGGCTGGAGGTCTGCCCTGCTCTGACTGTCACGGGCTTGATTCTGAATTGCACAGAGCCCAAGGCAAAGAGTTTCCATTTTAGGTAGATGCCACACGGCATGGCTAAATATTTTAAACATTAAAAAAAAAGTTTAAGTTCTAACTGCCTGAAGGTAAAGAACCAAGAACTGATGCCTCCTGGTGATCAAAAGTCAACGTGAGTATACAAAACAAGTAATATTTCATTTAAGAGGATAAAAGAAGCCAAAGGATAATCTAAATATAAGCAAACAGATGTGCCTGTAAATAATGTCAGAAAAACTCACGTGGAATGGCTCCGGGCCTCACCTTTGTGTCTAGGACTAACTTGGTAATTAACTCATTTAAATACTGAGAGGAACGTGCCACTTGTTGAACACAGAGCATCTCATTAGATGTCTTCCGTTTGTCCCGAAGGTTTCTCTTGGAAGGAAAAGCCAGGATTATATTTAGAGAAGTAGATAGATCACTACTGATGATGCTTCATGTCACCATTATTGTAACCACAAATGAAGTGGCTTTAAAAAAAAAACAAAACAAACTGATTTGAGGGCTGGCAAGATGGCTTGGTGGTTAAAGGCACTTGCTGCCAGGGCTGACCACCTGGGTTCAATGGCTAGAACTTCCGTGGTGGAGAGAACCAACTCCCATAAGTTGTCCCTTGCTCTGCACATGTGTGCACACGCACAGACACACGCGCGCATGCAACACACACACATTAAATAATTGAGTTATATATAACTGAAAAATTTTGTAATACATAAAGTAATTGCATTTGTTACAAACGCCTACAATTCGCATGCTAAGTGGAATACGATCACGTCTGCCAGAAGAACTGTCCGAAACCAAAGTGGCTAAGAGGCAGCCGAGCAGACACATGCACACTTCAGCCCCCACCACAAGCAGGTGCTCTGGCAAGTCTCCGCAGCACAACTACTAATGAAGGCTCTTGTGCCTGCGTTTCTTTTCTTTTTTTTTTTTTTTTTTTTTTTTTTTTTTTTTTTTTTTTTTTTTTTTGGTTTTTCGAGACAGGGTTTCTCTTTGTAGCTTTGCGCCTTTCCTGGATCTCGCTCTGTAGCCCAGGCTGGCCTCGAACTCACAGAGATCTGCCTGACTCTGCCTCCCGAGTGCTGGGATTAAAGGCGTACGCCACCACCGCCCGGCCCTGCATTTCTTAAAGCCAGGCATGAAATCAACATGGAGGAGGTTTTTTAGCACAGCCAACTGCTAACATCTGGATTTTAAGATCTCAAGTACATAACAGCAGCCACTCCAACTGGACTGTAAGAGCGCACACAACTATGAATTTATTCTAAAAGTGTTTGATTCCTACACTATGTGTGTACTTTGTGGTATGTAAATGTGACCTAAATAAAGCTGAGACATAAATTTTAAAGGGGGACACAAATAAATCTCTTCATTTTTCCTTTCTCTTGTAACTGACATTCAAGAGTCTGTCAGACAATTAGGTAAATTACTAGAAGACTCTAAGTATCTTTTTGATCAGCGTGCAGACTGCGGAATATAGCTGATGATGTTCAGTGCTAGGTCAGGCCAAGAGAATGAATGGGGAGGGACATCTCTTACAGTTTACTCAACTCTAAGCCAATATAGAAATATTACACATCTGTTAAAACACGCTCAACTGGCACAAATGACGTTTGCCTGAATTTGCACATATCCAACATGAGGACTCTGCAGTTAATTTCAGTAAGCTAACTTCTTGTGGCCAATCTTAACCTCGCTACTGTACTTTCTATTTTCACGGTCAACACACTGGTGTGAATCAGTTTGCCTGCCCCTCGGTGTCATCTGCGCCCTTTGACCTCACCGACACAGCTTGTGTGCTTGACACAAGGCATGCGTATTGCCATTCCAGAGGCTCCATTTCTCCCATAGGCAGCAACGGCTGGAGCGAAGAGCTTTTCGTTCTTCAACCTCCTTTCCCTCTCACAAAGCAGACACGACTGCCCTTGCCTTCCTCTCTTGGAAATGAGAGCTCGTCTTTCATGCAAATCCTCTGAATCACACTAGATACTGGAAAGTACTCAGAATACATCACAGCAGCTGGCCATAGACATCCTCCAAGTCAACAACACTAGCATTTCAAGTACACCGCCATCCCCTGCCACCCTGCCCAATCCCTAAGCCCGTCTCTTGTGTGAAAGGTCTGCAAACTGAATTGAACATCAGACAGAGCTAACGTTCTCCAGGAACCAAGCAGAGTGAACTTGACTCTCCACCCCACAAACAAGGAAAATGACGTAATGAAATGTTCCCACAGCTGCTATAGAAACACTTCTAGGACAATTATTTCTTGAGAGTTTATAAGAGCCCCGTGAAGATGTGCAGAGACCTGTAATGATGGGCAGGTAACTACACTGTCCAATTTTTTTGTTGAGTATTTTATTTCTATTTAAAATTACAAATTGCAAAGTAGTTTAAGTCAAATAAACATGACAGAGTGTACATGAGTGAAAAAAAAAAACCGAATACACGTTACTGTGAAGTCTATTTCCTACTTGTTCATGTTGTTTTTGATGAGAGGTTTTCAGTATTTAATGAGTCTGGAAGGAATAAGGGGAAAAAAAAAAACTACAACCGGGAGGCTAGCTTAGTTTTTATGATATAAAGTCAATGTTGGACACAGCTTAAGGGAAAATGTTTACAAACTCAACATCTGTAACTACCAGTTATGGAAAGACATTTCAAAACCCAATCCGGCCGCCAACAAAGGCCATGGGTGGAGTGCTGTCTACACAGAGATGGTACACAGGTAGGCACCAGGAGGGCTGTCAGGACAACTGTGGGCTCACTCTGGTTTCAGGTCAGACGGCTCAATATGGGCACTGTATCGTATGGTTCAAGATACCCACTTTTGCCCTGAATGCAGGAGGAAAGGACTCATTTTGCTTCCTTCCAGTACCGTAGGCTTGAAATGACTATTCTGTGATTATTACTCTATTCCTTATTTACTGGGTACCTCTGCATATGTGATGACCACAAACGCTCTCCCCTTCTAAGCAGCAGTGTGTGAAGTGGCCCACGACACGTGACTATGTTAATTCACATTTGCAGTTAAGTAGCTATGCACGGCTCCCAAATAAGATTTTTTTTTTTCCTTACGAGTTGGGGACAGACCAGTCAGTCCTTCTTGGCTTCCGTCCTGGTCCCCAAGTCTACACCCCTTTTTACAATGCAGTGGGCATGCCGGGCTGCAGGCTGCTCCTTAACTATGGAAGTAAATCAATAGCAGCTGAATGCCATCTGCTTCGGGCCGCAGAACAGAACCGAAGTGTGAGCCATGCATCTTCCCTTATTGAAAGGTTATTTTATGCAAGTAAACAATTCATCGTCTTCTTGCACGCTTGATGCTCATTTACCACTTTGATCAATAAAATATGCAAAACAACAAAAAAATTGAATCCTAAGAGTAGTTCTGATGCCAGTGTGATAGTTAATCAATACCCGGCCTCTGCTCGCTGGGGCAAGTGGTGGGGGCACTCCCGCCGTAACCTGCAAAGCCCAGCGAGGTAGATGGAGCTCTTTCAGAAAAGCCTGGTTCAGAAGGGAAAGGCATTGAATTTATTCTGCAGATTAAACAGAACACATTTGCACTGAATTAAATCAAAACACTAACGTCAACAGGCTTGAATGTAACTGATTCAGGCCAGTTCCCAATCGCAAGAAAAAGCAACTTTGGTTTATATGCTATTTAGGATCCCAAAGACAAATACTGGACGAGACCACTGACATGGACTTTGGAACAGCCATCCTGGCTCTGAGCGCCGCCTTATTAAGTCTTGGTTTTCAATGTATTCATGTTTCAGGTGAACTCAGTTTTTCTTCCAAAAACAAACTGCTCTGGGAATTTCCTGCTCACACTGCTTCCGTTAGTCATACCACAAGCTGCCTTATTATAGGAACCCTCTTGACAATTGATTCTGGCAGACTACCTTTCTCCCCACAGAGAAAATGGTGTCATCTCTGAGACGCTACTGTGGAAAAGCTCCCGTGTGCAAGCAAAGCCACAAAGCAGGAACGCGTCCTCACCCGGACTGGAGCTCTCACGCTGAACTGTGAATTTCAACGTAGCACGAGAGAATGAAATGGAAGAAAAATAAATAAATTAGGTATCTTCCGTGAAAGAAGTCTGACAGAGAGATCCCTCGCCACGTGGTGTGAGGCTGGCCGCTCCTGCGGCATGCATTGTTTCCTGCTAACAAAATACTCTTTAGTTTTCCAGATAACTATTACAATACACCTGAAGAACTTGCCCTTTCTGTACTTGACTCTAATCTTCTGGATCCACCCCATTTTTCTGAACTTTTTGTAATCTGTCATGTAATAAACGCACGTGGCCGCATGTTTCCCACGTGCACACATACTGAAGTACACTACTGCCGATGTATGTGGTGAATGGGAAAACGAGTAACGCTGCTTCGTGGACAGAACAAGAGTATTAAAACTCCTAACAGGACATCCTTAAGATAAAGAAAAAATCCACAAAGGACCCACCAGATCCCTAGCAATAGCCATGTGTGTGTGTGTCCTTCCATTCCAAATACAGTTGACAAGTCCTTTTCTCCATGAAGAATCAAGCTGAATTTGAAAGCACTGAGCACAGAATGAACTTTCCTTGTAGTAGTCCCTACCTCCGTAACATCCCAAACAATAGGCTCTTCTGTCTGGACGTTGTTTGAAAACCACCACTTTAGAGCTGCGTCTCATTCATCTCCCCACGGTCTAAAAACATCGCGCACAAATAACGATTCACATATTTATCTAAATCAAATGCTTGAGATGAAATTAACATCAGCGGCGTGGCTGCAGGAGGGCAGTAGCCTTCAGTCAATGACCCACCCAGCAGCAAGGGTATAATTTAAAGGCAGAAATTTCCAGTGCATGCACTGTTGGCCACAGTGAACCTGTTACAGCTCTAAAGGGAATTGTTTGCCTCTTATTAGATTTTCTACAGCACAGCCATAAGTGATAAATGTACTGCTGCGCTCACTGTCAAGTTAATCAATGCTGCCAAAGTTTTGTTGACCTAACAGTAATCCATAAAGTAAGCAGCATTTTCTCTATCCCTATGACATCTCAGTCCACAGCAGGGCTACGAATCTAAGAGCGGCTTCACTGGAGAGTGTGTAGGTGGGGGCCGAGCGGGGGGCTGGAGCAAGCAAGTCTAAGGAAGAGAGACCAGATGGTTCTCAAAATCAGCAGTGTTAAGGGTCCCTTATCCCGATGAAAAAGCTTTTAAAACCACAGCCACGGATAAAAATCCACACTTGATGATGGAAACCCTACTGAGTAACAGTCCCGGTGAAGGGTGGGTCCCGGCACGCATCCACCTCACTTCAGAGCAAAACACAAGTACACAGGCCCCAAACCTTCAAGAATCTCAAAGCAAAATAACTGTGGCCTGTCTACAGTTTGGTGCACTGATCAAATCTAATGCAGGGTACCGGTAATAAGAATGGTGATGTGGGCAAGGAAAAACATCCAAAATCTGCCTCACTGTAAAGCAGAGCCGGTGAGACCCAGTCAGTAGAAGGAAGCAGAGACACGAGAGGGAGGGGAAGAGGCCTGCAAACACAGTGCAGCCATGCTTTCCAGAGCAGTTACAGACGTATGAAATATGAATTGCAATTGATTTTTCTTCCCGGGGTCACCGTGCTCTGTGTCTTGTGCCCCCTAGGCATTTATTTGGGCAGCAAACTGACAAGTTTTTGTGGGGTGACCTGAGCAGTGTCATCTTTACTCAATCACAGGAGCTTCGATGGGCCTTCTCTTCCCTGACACTCGGCCCTCCCCAATCCTATTGGCAAAGGAGTCCTCGATAAAGACAGGGAACCAGGCAATTACCGGTGTAAAGGGCTGGCAGGACTTGACCAGGGGATGCTCAGCATCCTTGTGTGCCAAGGAAAAACAAACAGCATCAGTGTGGAGGAGTGACTTCATCCTGAGCCTGGACAGCGAGCTTCTTACTTGGCTTTGACAATACAGGATTACTAACCTCTACAATACAGGATTACTAACCTCTACAATACAGGATTACTAACCTCGACAATACAGGATTACTAACATCAACAATACAGGATTACTAACATCGTGCAATTTGTCTCACCCAGAAGAAAAAAAATAACAGTAAGAAGCCGTGGTTTTGAAAACAAAATAATATAGAACTTATACTTTAAAAAACTCTTAACTATTAAAAGATTTTTAAAAATCTGTTTTCTATGACTCTGACTGATTTTTTTCATGATCTTCCTGAATTCTGGTCTTCACAGAGCTGTGAACTGTAAATGCCACCAATCATAAGCCAGAGTATTATTGCTGTAAGCTTGTCCCTGGAGAACTTTCATATTTCTTTCTGAATCAGTCCATAGGGGCTGGTCAGCTTTTACTCTTGGAACACATAGATTTACAGTAATCTTGTGAACTGCTACGGAATATTTTATTAATGTTTTCATTGGATAGAGATTTTTAACCAATCTCCTTCTTGGATTTTTTTTTTTACAATATATTATAATGAAAATGCCTTACATACCATGAAACCAAATCACATAAGAATAATTGTATGATAGATTCATAGAGGGAGTTGCCAAATTGCTTTCCCAAAGGATTCTTGTGAATTGCATCCCCCCCTTGGAGGCTTATGGGAATACTTGTTTCTTCATAGCCTTACTAATAACAGGCACAGATGTTTTCTTTCAACCTCTGTAGATATAAAAGTAAATGTGTTGTCTTGGCTGGCCATATTCTGATTAATTGTAAAATTATCTTTTTTTCCCCTGATTTATTGAACATTTGTAATTTTTAAAATTTTTAAAAATTGTGTGTGTATGCAGAATATGTGTGTGGGGGGCACAAGTACCATAACACGTGCATGGAGGTCGGAAGATAATTCTGTGAGGTCAGTTCTCTCCTTCCCTCTGTATGTGGGGTGTGGGGATCAAATGCAGGTTGCCGGGTCAGTGGCAAGCATCCTCTCGCTGGTTCCATTTACAATTATTGTTTGATAAGTGAATTTTTTCCAATTTTCTTCAAGCAATTATAAAAGTCCTTTTCATCTTGGGAATCAGAACTCTGTCATATGTACTGTGAATAGATTTTTCAGATGATTTGATTGATGATTGATTTGAATCTGTGGTAATTTTGATTTCTTTTGGCTACAGAGAATTTTAAAAAATCCTGTGCCGGGGGCTGGGGAGTGGGTTCGGCGGTGAAGAGCACTTGATGCTCTTGCTAAGATGAAGGCAGGGTTCCCAGCACTCCCGTGATGGCTCGCAACCATCTGTAACTCTAGTTGCAGGGGATTCGGCGTCCTCTCTGACCTCTGCAGGCATAGGCGCATAAGTGGTGCACATGCGTCCGTGCAGACAAAACACTCATACACACAAAATAAACAAATCTGAAAGTAAATACATAAAACCCAACTACCTGGCAATGTTAGGTCTGCAATCATGAGGGGGTGAGTTAAGGTTACAGGACCCTGGAAGGAACCTACATGGATGGCACCCAGGACGTGTAGAGAGTAAGTCCAAAACTCTAAGAAAGCAAACAGAAGGTAAAATATGATGGGTCAATTAGAGTGTGTTAGAATTTAAGACTATCACTTCTGGATGGGAAGACTCAAGAAGGATCCCATGGATGAGACTAGAGGTGAGTCTTGAGGGGATGCTTTCATAAGCAGAAATAGAAAAAGGAATGTGGACATGTAGGGCCCGATAAATACACAGGCCAATGAAAGGTAAGGCAGTGGGGCTGACATGGGATCACACAAGAACGATGCTGGAATTTAGAATATGTGGCCTAAGGATATCTCAGATTGGTACTTGACAAGGAGCCATTCAAGTGTTCTGGCAGGTAGATGACATTCCCAGATATGAAGCTGACATAGGTTAGGAATTCAGACTGTGAGTGTGAACCAGAGTGGCCAGAGTCAAGGAAGAAACTACGAGGAAGACCCGGGGGCAAAAAACCAGCGCTAATCATCAGGGATGGATGCAGGGACAACAAACCAGAACGCACTTTGGACTGACCACAAAGAGCTCCCAGGACACAGGCATGACTATTTAAGTAACAATAATGGTCTCACAGAGGGACTTAAGAAGGGTCCATTATTTTTCCAGAATAGCACAAAAGAAGCTGGTGGAGCTTTTCAACCAGGAGGTGATGGACAGAGAACAGGAGCATCTGAGACACAAGCCCAGGACGCAGCAGCCTAGGCAGCAGCTGAATTTATCAAAAATGTGGAGTACAGAGACATCCCAGTGAGGCCCGAAATGTCCAGAGTTAGCTTCTAATGAGTGATTCTAATGACTCAGAGAAAGCTGACCAGTGCTCCAACCCCATATCACACTGCTCTGATACAACCACCTCACCTTCCCGTCCAGGTGTAGGAGGGATAAACAAGAAAGCTGGTTTATCTGTGTACTTGTTTTCAGAAAGGCTCTCTGGGAACAGAGACAATCACCTATACTCACCGAGGCTGGGTATGGTGGCCCATGCTTTTAATCTCAGTACTTCAGAGGCAGAGGCAGGAGGATCTCTGAGTTCAAGGCCAGCCCCAGTCTACATAGCAAGTTCCAAACCAGGCAGAGCTACCTGGTAAAATAATTATCTAAAATAATGATGACAGAGTACTTGAATAAATTTCAAGTAGTACAGTAAGACTATCATTTTATAATTTTTAAGAGATTCTATTTATTTTTATTTTATGTGAGTGTTTTTGCCCACATGTATATACCTGGGCACCATGTGCTTGCAGTACTCATGGAGGCCAGAAGAGGGCATAGGATACCTTTGAACTAGAGTTACCACCTCTGTAAGCTGCCATTTAGGTGTTGGGAACTGAACCTAGGTCCTCTGCAACAGCAGAATACTCTTGATGGCTGAGCCATCTATCCCTGACTATCGCTGGTTCCATTTACAATTATTGGTTTTGTTCAAATCACACCACCACTACATTATTTTATTTACTTAAGATCTATTGGGATGGCTGAAACAAGGCATTTCATTCAGGACTGAACACCCCTCGACCAATGCTCCCCAAATGTAAATATAAAAACCAGTAGATAACTTACTTATTCACTTAGAGCTGACATAAAGGTGTTACTATGTCAATGATGTATCATATGAAATACATGCACAAAACATTTTTAGCTGTAGTCCTGCTTCTCTGGAGGTGAGGAAGGAGGATTGTAAAGTCCTCGCTACTTTGTAGCATCTTATCTTCTTAACAAAGATGCAATTCAACACAGACTCCACTTTAGGTGTGTACTAGGAATCTAAAGGTCTCTTCCATTCTTGTTTTAAAACGAGAAAATCTTGATGTTTTAGCCTCTGAATCCTGTGCCCACCACGCTCTATTATGTTGGAACAGAGTGACTGTTCATTGCATTCAAGAGTGACCAAAAAGTCAACAGAATTCATATAGACTTGGTTTTAACAGCTGCCATTATGAAAACATTACTCTACCAAGATAAGTAGGTCCCACAGCTGCTCTTACTAAATTGTGCTGCTTTTTTTCCCCTTTTTCTTCCAGTTCCATTCACCAACAATGCAAAGACCTTCTGCTGAGATCTGGCCAGGAAATTCTCTTCTTTCATGATGTCACACAATTATAGACCAACTGGGGAATGCTGCTTTTAATAAAGTTTTGGTAAAAGACCAGTTGAAATTCTTCCTATGAAATATTTTGGAGCAGGCCCTAAATCCTACTTCTAGGTTTCAGGGAGACAGAAGGGTACACATGTCGTTATGGCAACAGGACTCCATAACAAAAGCAACTTTCTAAAGCATCCTGTTCAAGATGCGCTGAGGCTCACGCCACTCCAGAAGTCACATGCTGTCCTCTCGCCTTCCTCTGCTGGGTCAGGTGAAGGAGGGCTTCAGACTCCCGGGGAGGCTGAGCAGCTCAGCACCCTACAGGGGCCGCTTCCCAAGATGTAACAGCGTGCGCTTTGTATTCAACCCAGTTTTTCTTGGAACAACTGCTGGGGTGTCACATACCTTCAGGTGAGGAATATGGGGACACCAATTTTATGTCAGTGTGAAAACTAGTATTATTAAACTTTACTTCATAGCCTGCACCCCAAAACAGGTTGCAGTACTTGGCCTAGAATGCCTACAGTGTGGGCCCCAGGGCCTGTTCCTCCCCGTGAGCTTCCTCACAGCAGCTCTTTTAACTGCCAGGGTCTCCATGTTCAGAAGGAGTTGAGGCTGGTCCCTCCTCTGCAGTCCTGTGAAGAAAGTCTAGCCCCTCACTTGCACTTTAGCACACACGTTAAACAAAACGGGGGCTGAGGAGACGGCTCAGCACTTCAGAGCACTCGCTGCCCTTGGAGAGCAGCCTGGATCCCAGCAGCCACATGGTGGCTCATAATTGTCTGTAACTCCAGTTCTAAGGGATCTGATGCTATCTTCTGACTTCTCTGGGCACCTGGTGTGCATGTGGTGCATGCATATACACATGGGCAAACACAGTCATACACATAAGAAATAAAAATAAATATTTTAAACAAAATGGCTAGCAGTTAGGCCAACTGGTGACATTATGCAGCCAGCCTGGTGGTGAGGAAGAGGAGAAAGTAGATGTGAGGCACATGGCAGAGGCCAGGCCTAGAAGAATCCTTAAGAGAAGTTGATTTGTGAATTAATGAATGAGTAAATGAACAGACAGAAGATTTCATCAGAACTTTCTAGTCACAACATTCTCTCCATTTAAATGTTCTGCCTTGTCCAGGTCCAAAACAGTGTTTTAAGTGAATCATGGTTTTAATTGAATTGCTCAGATGGTTCCTGAAAAAAAAAATTTTCTAATTTAATTTTCATGGGTAAATAATTAAGATTAGGCATTAATCCCTATGACATCCCGGAGTCACAGGGATATTCAAGGATCTGGAGAAAACATGGCTAAGACATGCATGGCGAACGCCACCCAGATCTGAGGAGAAATAGTTAAGTATGTAGTAAGATGTTTAAGGAGCTGCCGGATGTGTGTATGCTGGTGCACAGAGTCGTCAGGAAAACAGTCAGGAGAGTTAAGTAACAATGTAGCTTACACGGAGTGTGAGGCCCGGAGCTCTGAATACACATGTACCTCTGGAATGGCTACATTCTTCATTGCGGTCCTCTACCTCTGGATACACACAGTGCTGCTTCCATGCCATCTGTGGCCAGCCTCCGGTCCAAGAGTGGACTGCAACTCAGGGCCAAATCTGGTCCACTGCTGCCTTTAAAAATACAGTATTAAAGCAGCACGGACCCTCTGCTTGGTTTACGTTATCTATGGCGATTTTCACACCACAGAAGTAGGGCTGAGTGGCGAATGACTCACGGTCTACATTCATCTCCTACTGACCCTGCACGGGTTTTTAAACTCCGGCCCACTGTAACCAATCCTGTGTTTACCTGTCTATGCCTTTCAGTCACAGTGACAAGGCATACCACCTTTAATTCAATCTTTTTCTCCTACCCAAATTCAGAGTCCAACTTTGATTCAGTGTGTTATCAAACCTCTTTCTCAAATAAATAGAACTGTGGAAGAAAATGGTCTTGTCACAAAAATCATAAGCAACAGGATACTGTCTCATGAGTTTCTTTCTCTAGCAGCCAGAGGTACAGGTGATGCAGTTACCATGCCAAAATGCGCCAGATTCATTACTAATGCAGGTGCACCTTCGCTGTTATGAGGGATCAGGGCTAACTGCGCTCAATTAATCTGCTCTGCTCTTGGATAGCTTATTTATCAGATTGGGAAAGATGGATTTCATAGTGCTTGGTGGCAACAGCTTCTTTAATTGGAAACATCACAACATTTAGCTCACTTTGTACTCTAGCAATTAAGAACAATTTGGAAAAGTGTTGTTGATTTTTTTTTTCCTTTAATGCCATTGTCTCCTTGATTAGATTTCCGAAGATCCAGACAAAATAAATGACAATACTAGGGAGGACTATTGGTACAAATAAGAGCCGCACAGCCAGATTACTTACCATGAGGAATGCGAGCCATCGCCATCCATTCCGTCAGTATCCCACACTCATTTCCCCCACCCGTGTCTCTTGCGGAGGTAAGTGGCAATACCTCTTCCACAGGGCATCGCTCAGCACCTACCTTTACACAATTATCTTTTCTCCAAATAAGCCAAATCAACCGAAGAAATTATTTTTCTTGATTAAGCACCCACATTTCTCTTGGGAGGGAACAAAACAAACAATTAATCTTTCCTTGTTTGTTCTCAGAAGTCCCTGCCTCTTTGAACACAGGCGATCCAGGTACCTGTGGCAGCCAGTCGGCAGCAATTAGGCCTGAGCAGAAAATGAATGGACTCAGGGCTGAGTGCCTAATCTGCCGAGAGCCTGTGAGGGAGGGCAAGGTTATACCAGGAAAATTCCCTGTTGTCAGAACCCAGTTCAGAATTACGACCTGGCTTCAGCATAATTAACCAGGCTTGGGAATTTATATGAACTAAGTAATTGGAAAGAATTAGCAGGAGATATGTACATTAATCTTTACCAGTTATCCAACGTTTAATGGAATTAAGGAGCTTGCGTTCGTTCTTGCTTGCTTAGTTTGCACACGTTCTATTTCACCTGTAGAACAAGGGCTGCGTTCTTTGTGAAGAGTACAAGAAAACAGACAAAAAGAAAGAAAGAAAAAAGAAACAAACAAACAAGAAATTGTAAGGGCAAATTAGAAACAGCCCCCGAACATCTGGCTCCTAAAGGCCAAGGACAGCTACAGAACAGAATATTATGCAGTGGTTATGAAAATTGTTTTTAGAAAGAATCTTTGCCTGCTATGGATCCAAGCTGAAATATGTATGGCTGAAAATATATTGGGGAGTTTCTTCAAAATATTATGGGAGGGAAAGTGTGAGAAAAGACAGGATCTCTTCTGAGTTGAAAAGGGTTGAAGTTGGATGATGGCGACTTGGAAATTTATATTATTTTTATGCTTTTTTAATATATTAAAATTTTCATAACAAAAAGTCAAGACTTAAAAAAGAAATTTGGTGCAGGGTAAATGTTTTTTTTGACATTTTTAATTGATAGAGGAGCTTATAAATCGTAAGAGAGGACATAATAAGTTTTTTAAAATATGAATAAGCCGGATATGGAAATGCAATTCTAATATCTCAGAACTTGGTGGGCAGGGGCAGGCAGACCACTGCTGTCTAAAGGCAGCCTGGTCTGCATAGTGAGGTGCAGGCTAGTGTGAAATGAAGAAATCATAGCCCAGTTTTGAAGGTCTAAGTCATGGTTTCTTAATCTTGCCACCAGTGACATTTTGGACCAAATATGTGTTTATTGGTGAGGCTCTGCTGTGCACTGAAGGGTATACAGCAGCACCCTTCTCCCTGTGAGACACAGGTACCACCCCATCCCCAGCTCTGAAAATAGAAAGCATCGCTACACATTGTTACACGTTCCTGTAAGGCAAAAACTGCTCCTGGTTCAGAACCACTGGACTAGGAAGATTAACTACAGAAAGTTATTTGTGGATTTTTTTGTTTTCATAGCTTTCAAATATGAACATATATAATCTATATAGTCAGAAAAATAACAAATATATATTATTAAAATGTATTCGTGTGTAAGAATTTATGTCTGTGAAGGAAGTAGGTAGGTCCGGTTCTTTGGCTTAGCTGTAATCATCAAGTAAAAGCGACCTCATCACAAGACCCCATTCTTTAGAAGACATGATTCTGGGGCTGAGGAGATGCTCAGTGGTCAACAACAGTACTGTCCTTGTTCTGTTCACAGCACCCAGGCTGGACAGCTCATGACTGCCTGGAACTCGGGTCCCTGGCTTAGAAGGGTTTCCACTGCTGTGAAAAACGTCACTCCCAAAAGCAACCTAGAGAGGGAAAGGTTTATTTCAGCATACAGTTGGAACCCAGCGTTAAAGGAAGTCAGGGAAAGAACCTGGAGGCAGGAACTGAAGCAGAAGCCACAGAAGAACGTTGTTTATCGGCTTTCTCTACATGACTTACTCAGTTAGCTCTCTCTTATACACCCTAGGACCAGAGGCCCACCCACAGTGGGCTGGGTCTTTCCACATCAATCATCAATCAAGAAAATGCCCCACAGGCTTGCTCTCAGGCCCATCTGATGGAGGCATTTTCTCAATTCAGGTTCCCTCTTCCCAGATGATCGTAGCTTGTGTGAAACTGACAAAAAACTGAAACTAAATCAAACAAAAACACTAGCCAGGAAAGTATCCAACATCCTCTTCTGGCCTCAGGCACTCACACGGGCACAAACATATAAACAGACATACATATACACCCAATTATAAAAACAAAAAATCTTTTAAAACCCACATGATTCCATCTCACCAAATCTGACAAAATACTAATTCAAGGAAGCTCAAGGATGACGTCCAGCTTCCTAAAATCTTCACTGACCAGCAGACTGCAGCAATGAGAGATCCCAGCTCAATAGCACTGTGAAGATCAACACCCACAGAAATACCACGTTCACCCAGGGCAATGTGCTTCTATTAGAAAAACCATCTGCTTCCTAACAGACATCTGTAGATAAAGACAAGGCCACGAGCTCGCCTTCCTTCTCATCAGGTAGTGACATCACTACCTACCTGTGTTGAGAGGGGCTCTGAATGGGCTTTCCACATGTCACTGTGGAATGGGACCTCCCACCGGCCCTCTGTGTAGCAACAGCACCCAACCATAGCATTCCCAACAACATAAACAGTCCAGAGAACTGAACCTCAAATTCTCATCATACCAGGACAGAGTGCTGGATAGGAGGTAGAACCTTAACACATTACTACTGAGGAATTTTTTTAAAACTCAGTACACATTTGGCCGACTGATAGCCAACATCAAACAATTCACAGGCTCTAAACTCCCCCAAGCTTTAAATTTAGAGCCTCCAAATACTCTAGGGCTGCAAGTGATTGGACTTTATTTTTTCCTCCATCCTCTATGCCCCATAAATCCCTCCATGAGATCATTTTAACATTCTTTGAGATTCTCAAAGCTTTTCAGATTGCCATTACTGATGCTCTTCCACCGGTCTCTATCTCTGAAGGTTCTCTGTCCACAGTTCTGTAGGGTGGGCTGAACCAGGCTTGTCTATGCAAGGTGGGCAAGAATGCATCATCCCCAAATTTTAAATACTTCTTCAGAGCTGAAGGTGTAGTTCAATGCCTGGCATGTGTGAAGACCTGGGTTCAATATTTAGCAATTCATACATGCATTCATGCATGGATGCATGGATAAAGGTCTAATTGTCTTGAAAGGTTGTATCTATTTTGTTTCTTTAAGAAATAATACATATGGTAGTTTTAGAAATTTTAACTACTGCTACAAACTAAAAATTATCTTAAATGGCATGTATATCATTTTGAGATTAATGGAAATCACTGAAAAAAATCAATGTATGAAATTAAGCATCACAGTTTTCTGTGGTTCCTATGCAAGCCTTTCAAATATGAGAAAAACCAGTATGTCTGGAAGAAGATAGGTCTAGACTTTGTAAATTGTTGAGCTCAACACAAATATGCCTGATAGAATCACGATAAATGTAGGAATCCACAGGTTTCCCTAGGGATCACCTACCACGATGAAAATTAAAAAAACAAAGACTTCTAAAGGATCGCTTCCTGTTCATAGTTTGTCCAACATTCCAATTATGTTGACATGCTTATCTGCTAAATTCAAGATCAGTGGTTAGGGCAAGGCTGTCTGAAAAGCCAACCACAGAAACAAGGTTACAGGAGTCTTCCCAGACACAACAGAAACATGAATACACAACGGGATCTGAAAACACTTGCTAGCAATGATGGATTTAAGTTATTAACAGATCAAAAAGAGATGGATGGCGGTTTGCTTTTCTTAATCTACATCATCATCTGGATCTATTTAAAGATACGTGGTGCACTAACAAACTTGGTCAAGGTTTCGATAAAATCAGTAAAAATAATCTGCCCGGTTACATTGAGTCTGTATCGATCAATAAAATCACTTGTACGAGGAAGGCACTGTTAAGTACTGACAATCCCAGCCATTAATATTATTTAACACAGTGTTCACCATGTTAACCAGAACAAAGAGCGATTCGTCTGCGGTTATAAGCAGGGTCTTCATAGGCACTGCTACTTTACAGTGCCTATGTAAAGGTTTTAGGAGGTTCGTTTCCTGTAACACATGAGGTTTAAAGGGTTGGGGATTTAGCTCAGTAGTAGAGCACTTGCCTAGCAAGCGCAAGGCCCTGGGTTCGGTCCTCAGCTCTGGAAAAATAAAAAACAAACAAACAAAAAAAAAACATGAGGTTTAAAAACCTTTTTTTTTTTTTTTTTTGTAGTGTGTGGTGTGGGCTGAGCGGAGGGTGTGTGTGTCTCAGCCTGGATGTGGAAGTGAGGGCAATCCCGTGGAGTCCGTTTTCTCTTTCTACTTTTATGTGTGTTCTGGATTCAAACTTAGGTCGCTACGCCCTGGTGGCAACTGCCTTCTTGCCGTTGATAAGATCTCACTCTCTACTTCATTTTCAGTTGAAAAGAAATCCTTGG
Organism: Peromyscus aztecus; assembly: GCA_902168405.1. NCBI lineage: Eukaryota > Metazoa > Chordata > Mammalia > Rodentia > Cricetidae > Peromyscus > Peromyscus aztecus. Next base: position 22,800 of record CABHPQ010144450.1, on the reverse strand, counting down.
GGAGAACTGGATCTGATAGTATAAATCACGGCTTGGTCCAGGAATGAAACAGGACATTCTAAGATGGGGAGCTGTGAAGGTTTGGGTAGTGACAGCCACAGCCCAGGGTTCCCCCCAACTTAGGCAGATTTCACTCAGCTTCATCAATGCCTTGTCAGGCATGGATTAAAAAAAAAAAAAAACAAATCCACTGATCTTCAGCCATCTCATCGAGAGAGATGCACATAAAAATATTTTCTATAAGAAATGTTTTTTTAAACTATCTGGATATCTATTGTTGTAAGATGGATAATAATAAGAAAACTCCTTAAAGAAGTAAAACTAGGGCAGGAGGAGGGAGGAGAGGGAAATCTGTGGCTGGTTTGTGAAATGAATAGAAAAATCTCTTAATAAAAAAAATGTAAACATAAAAAAAGAAGTAAAATTAACTTCAAAATAATCATGCCTCTAAACCTTAAATTAGAACATGTTCCCAACCTTTGAAACTCTAAATACTCAAAATCCTAGCAACTTAGTTACAGGGCCGTTGGCCATTTTGCCAAGGGGAGTGTAGGAGCCACTGCCTAGGAAGTGGCTCATCAGGGAGCCAATCACAGTTCAGCTAGTCGAATCGGTTATTCCCAGCTCTCTCGGGATTAATCTACCATTCTCAGGATGTTTGAAACAAATGAAACTTAGGATGCCGCACAAGACTCAGAGAAAGACCCCTCAAAAGAACAGTCATTGCTAGCACTACTTTTAAAACAACGAGGAAATGGTGAAACTATACCCCTAAAAATGGCTCACAGCCATAAAGTAGGTATTTCCGGTCACTCAAGAGCCAAATATCCAGTTTGTAAGTGGTTTATGAGAAGTGAATTCACAGGAGCAGTCCGGTGTGGAAGAAGTGGCCAGGGAATGTTTGTGAGCAGGAAGGGCACTGGTACAAGTGGAGAAGCCTGCAGGGAAAACGGCAGGGCAGCCCAGGGAATACCCGATGACACTCCACGCACCTCTGAAGCCAGCGGGCCTGTTCCAGCTATTTCACCATCCAACAGGTGATAACAGCAACAGTGTAGTGTCTGACGACAATTTCTGTACAAAAACCCTGATGCCAGCATTTTAGAAGTAGTGCTTGCTGCTTAATGGGGAAGGAGATTCGCTCACCACAGGATGCTTTCCTTAGGAGAATGGAGGAGCTTAAGCAAAGGAAAGCTAAGGGGCAGAAGAGGCATGGGGTGGTGCAGGCTTTCTCCAGAGGAGCACGCCTTTGCAAGCACTCAGGATGGAAAGAGTAAAGGCCAGCACAGGAACTACTATTCGGGAACACCCCAACCTTCAGGCTGAAAAGTTTAGATCACAATGCAGCCTCTGTGGGTGGGCCGACCTGGGCTGGAAAGTGCTGGACGCTTGCCTTACTCCATGTGGGTGCCAGTATCTCAAACTGTGTACTTATCACCAGGGTTGAAATGCACTCCCTGGCGAAAGGCCCTCAGAGGCACCTGCGCAACAATTGCCACACCTCCCTTTCCTGAATGCATGCCCATTTCATGCGATGGCACAAGGGCTCTCTTGGAATTTTAATTTGAGGAGCAAACATGATTAAACAGTGGTGCATTTCTGTAATCCCCACACTTCTACAGTATGGAGACTGAGGCAGCAGAATCCCAGGGAAGTTCTGGCGAGCCTGGAAGTCTTCAGTGCAGCGGTCAAGAGAGGCCCCACCTCAAACAGGATGGGAGGCAAGGACTGATGCCCGAAGTCATCCCTTCACTTCTACATGTGTGCTGTGGCAAGCATGTGCCCTCATCCACATACACATCCACAAAAACAAATATGGCTGAAGAGATGGCTCAGCAGTTAAGAGCACTGGCTACTCTTCCAGAGGACCCAGGTTCATTTCCAGCACCCACAGGGTGGCTCACGACTATCTATAGTTCCAGTCCCAGGGAATCTGATGTCCTTTTCTGGCATCTGTGAAGGCACCAGGCACAAAAGTTATGTATAGGCAAAGCACCCATATACTAAAATAAATGAATAATAAATTTTTAAAAATCAACAAATAGATTTCTACTTCGGGGAAGATAGGAATTATCTTTCCTTATTCTTCCCATTTAATTCAACTGAAAACAGGCCGTGTCTATAACACAAGCATAAGATTAGGAAGGGCTCAGGGAAGAGGGGGAAATTGCTAGACCATCAGGACCTGAGGAATGAACCCTATGGCTTCATATAAAGCTGAAAAATCAACAGTCAAAACAAAAGTGCGCGCGCTTGCACACACACACACACACACACACACACACACACACACATAGAGAGAGAGTTAATAAACCAACAACATCAACTAAAAAAAAAAAACCAATCAACTATTCAAGCAACCAGTCATGGAAGAATCAGTCTGATATACTGAAATACTGATCACTATAAAGTCTTTTCTTGTATCTATTATTACATATCTATATAAAACTATCAAGGGTAAACATTTTTTCCTAATTTAGAAAATTACCAGTGTACAATGAGAAGAGCCCATATTAAGCAACAGGAAAATAAAATTCCACTCCAAGCCCTTTAACCTGGGAAGGTGACAAGGTTTCACAGGCTCTCCGATCTCAGCCTCCCCATATCTAACCAAAAGAACAGCAATGAGCCACCATAGGTAATATGTGGGCCTGCAATCACAGGTGACCAGTTGCCCTCTAGAAAAGAAGGGTCATTTGCCCTGATTTTGTCAAGAGACAGGCTGCCAGGGGTGACTATGAACTTTTCTGACAGGCAGCAAATGAGCTGGAGTGGGTAATCTAGGCCCCTGTGGCCTTGGGAGCACCTCTTGGAGGCAGTAGTGTTTGGTCAGGCGATGGGCCAGGTCAGTGTCCTGCTGTGCAGCTCAGGCTGAGCTGACTTGCAGGATGGTATCTGAGGAGATGTGCTGGTGGCAGCTACTCCCTGGTCCTGAGGGAGAATCTGACTCTCCCTGGAGTTCAGTAGGCAGTGGAAGAAATAAGTATGCTGTCTATCGCATCAAGACATAAAATGCAAGAATTGTCCACAGCCAAGGATGTGTCCTTCACTTCTGGACCTCACAGCAACCTCCACTGAGCTCCCACTGCCAAAGGGAGAAGAAAAGGCTCTGACTGAAGTCCTCTGGGTCAAGCCACTGAGTGACACCAGCCTGAATTTGAAACACATAGCAGGAAGCAAGTCCTCCCAGCAACCACATCTTTCAAGCCCCATCTCTGAGAATAGAAAATTCTAAGCTCAATTTAAGCATCATTGTAAGCTCCCCTCAGTGCCAGATGATTTTATCCACATATTTACATACGAAGCACAAACAACTTAAAATGTTTACACTGAGGGGTAATGGAAGTCATGTGTCAGTTGCAATGAGGTGGGGTGGAGGGGGAATCAAGCCTTCTTCAGAACTAAAGCCTGAAGATATACAATATCTGGGGGAAATCTGGCCTACAAACGAAAGCGTGTTGTTTACCTATCCCATCTAATTACAGAGAGCATGCCTTCTACCCTCTGCATACAATTTCTTAGGTCAATTTCTCTTGGTTTTTGGTCTGCTGTTTGCTCTCAAGTGTTGCCTGAAGCTATGGGATCCTGATAGCTCTATGCATAGAATCTCAGGGAAGGCCACCCGCATTCCTGGGGTTTGCCATTCTCCGAGATTTGCGATTCCAGTTTCCTTTAGGCTCTCACTCCCAGAGAGACAGTGAAGAATCCTTCCACCAAGCCCCGAAGTCCAAGAACAAAACCTCCTCAGCTCCTGCCTCTCCTGCCCCGTCTGTCCTCCTTGAACAGGGTAAAGACTAGGACACAAGAGAAGGTTGGGAACTGACACCTGGCATCTTCCTTTCCACCAGGAAGGTGTCCTCCACTTTATCACTGGGCATCAGCCACCAGGGACTCAGACCCAGTCATCCACCAGAGCTCTGTATGGGGACAGGCACACAAGCTTCAGAGCTCCCAGCTTCTCTCCTGTGCAAGACCCACCCTGGAGTTAATAAAGCTTGAAGGGGCCACAAGGACAACGAAGGAAGAACGTGGCTACGCTGCCAATTTCTCTAATGCAACAATCTTAGAAGGCTCAATCTTCTTAACTCTCACATGAAGTCTGGCTCTTCTGTCTTGTTTTGTTTTTTGAGATAGGGTCTCCCTGTGCAGGCCCAAACCTCCAAAGTGCTGGGATTATAGGTCTGCCCAACATATTTGCATCCTTCTTTTTTGAGGCAGGATTCCTTTCCTCAACAAAGCTATGCTCACCTCCACATATCACTTCTCACGTGGGACTAAATGGAGGGCATATCTAACCCTTTGGGCCTGCTTGTCTCTGCATCTGCCCTGCCCATCCATGCACCTAATGAGGACTCCAAGGAACAGTCACCTAAGCCTTCAGGGGGGTTGTAAACTTCAGAGAAGTGGACGGACAGTGTCTTCTTCTCTCCTTTGCCTTCTCTGTCACTTGTGGGAAGGAGACTTTCATCTTAGCTCATCCAGTTCTGCTTGTCCTTCGAGGAGAAAGTAGAGAGCTTCCTGATGCATTTCTTCTAGACCGGTGCTTCTCAACCTTCCTAATGCTGTGACCCTTTAATACAGCTCCTCATGTTGTGGGGACCCCCAACCATACAATTATTTGTTACTACCCCTTAACTGTAATTTTGCTACTGTTATGAATCGGAATGTAAATATATCTATGTTTTCCAATGGTCTTAAGCGACCCCTGTGAAAAGTTCATTCAACCCCAAAGGGTCATGACCCACAGGTTGAGAACCACTGCTCTAGACATATATTCTAATTCTCAAAGAAGTTGGCACTGAGGGGGAAACTTCTATACAGCCTCGGTGGGATTTTACACATATCTTAGCCTGCCCCACTGAAGATTTATTTTCTCCCAGGTACTCTAATTAGCACCTGAACATTTAAAACCCAAGGGTTGAGGAAACAGAATCATTTCATCTGAAACACAAAGTAATCTGTACAACAGCTGAATATAAAAATGGACAGATCATTTCAACAGCATTCTTCCAATGACACTAAATCTGCACTTACCTAATGCATAAGCAACTTTAAACGGGAGCCAATAAAAGCTACGTGAACCAACCCATAGCCGTATCTGTCACCGAAAACAGCCATATCTCAGGATCTCCGGCTGCTGGTCAGTATTCGGTGTCACACGCTCACATTCTGCGCCCACAGAGGGAGGCATTGACTGAGGCTCCCTGACACGGAAGATCTGAACGTCTCTTACCTGTAAATATGTTTCCAGGCCTTGCCGCCGCTGTTCCAGGACTTTGGGGACCCAGTTCCTGACGTGCTTAGAAGGGATTTCTGGAGTCTTGATACATTTCTTAAGCTTCCAAGACAGAAGGGGAAAGATGTCTGTTAATTACAATAAAATCATCTGGAAGAAAGAAAAGCCAACTAAGCAAAATAAACTATGGCTAAAATAAGCTGAAAAGTTTTCCCAAACATTTTTTAACTGAGGTGTCCTGATTGTTCAGACTTCAGGACAAATGGGTTTTAAGTTTGATAGTTGTTATGATGAGTATTTCAGATTTAAATGAGTTTTTTTCTGAATAATTAAAAGTCTAGTACTTGAGCTAAAAGGAAAGGAAAGTCAGTTTCAAAAGTCAATTTATTTCATAAGCAATATTAACACAAGTTTTTAAATCTAGTTTTCTAACTAAAGAAAAAATCCTTCCACATATACTTTTCACATAAGAAAAGAGAACAAAGTCTGGTCCTTTCTGACTACTGTCCCCCAAAATGTCACATGAACTGGAGCACAACATTCAGAGAGGTTCTTGAAATTTCTGAAATAAAGTGAATTTTAAAATATAGAAAAAGTCTAGTCCTTCCAAAAGTTCAGAGAAGCACATGCAAGCTCTACTCTTGCAAACTGAAGGGCAGTTTTGAGTTAGAACATCTAAGCAGTCCTTTCAGGGGGTGACACTAAAAAAAAATATTCTGGGGCTGGAGAGATGGCTCAGTTGTTAAGACCCCTGGCTGTTCCTCCAGGGGACCAGTGTTTGATTCCCAGCACCCACATAGTGTCTCACAACTATCTGTTACCCCAATTCCAGGGTTCTGGACACCTTCCTCTGACCTCTTCAAGCACCAGGCACACAAGTGGTACACAGACATACATGTAAGCAAAACACCCAAATGCATAAAATAAAATAAAAGCTTATTTTTCAGAAGAGCTATTCAAAGTTAAGTTAGAGCTGCTTTGGTATGCAAAATAAGGTCCATCTTCAAGGAATGCCATGCCCTAAACCTAGAGTGTTTCCCTGTACAGCTACAGCAAAAGGGATTTTCTTCCAGTTTGGTGAAATTATTTATTTAATAACAGGGAGACTGTCCTGGGTTATCTGGGCAGGTTCAATGCAACCATGAGAACCTTACAAGAGGTCAGAGGTTAAAAAAGTATGAAGCATGGTGGTGCATACCTATAATCTCAGCACTTAGAAGCCTAAGACAGGAAGATGACAATTTGGAGGGTATCCTGGGCTACAAAGAAAGATTCTGTGTCAAGGCAGAAATGTAACTCAGGGTATAGCACTTGCTTAGCATGTACAGTCCCTTAGGTTTAATCACCAGGACGTAAAAATACAAAATTTATACAAAAAATACAAAAGTAATAAGTTTTGTCATAAAAAAAAGTCCTAAATAGGTGTCTACCTCTCGATGATGGCCTCAGCAGCCTCTAGAAGCCTGATGCATCTGCTCAGGGCTTCTAGAACCTGCAATGGACCTGCCCAGGGCCTCTAAAAGGGTTGCAGCTCTGTTGACCAACTCAGTTTTAGCCCGGTTAAATTGATTTTGGACTCTAAAACCTCAAGCAACATGAAAGAATAAATCTATACAACTTTAAGCTACTAAATTTATAGTACTGTGTCGTAAGTAACCTCTACAATTGGATACGCCCCACTGTCTCAACTCAAATCTTGAAGACCTACTAACGTGGCCCCTTTGCAAAACACGCAGATTGAATCTGTGCAGCCAAAACACAATAAACTTTCTTTTTACATCTAAGAACACATTCACCAGTGGCCACTCTAGCCTGAACCTTATGGACACTATGAGAAAGGGGCATTTCAAACAGTAGCCCTTCAATGGCTGAGTCCATGTTTGCCTCCTCTCTCTATATCTATCTATCTATCTATCTATCTATCTATCTATCTATCTATCTATCTATCTATATATATATATATATATATATATACATATACATATATATGTATATATAAGTGCAATTCCCAATATATATATAAGTGCAATTATATGTGTGTGTGTGTGTGTGTGTGTGTGTGTGCAAGGTCACTGGAGATTCCCAGAGGAAGACTGGCTCCAAAGAGAAATAACAGAGGGGCACTGGATAGTGCTGTGAAACAATCCTTTTCTATACTATGAATATGTATTACTCTCATTGGTTCATAAAAAGCTGACAGGCTGGTAGCTGGGTAGGAAAGCCAAACTGAGGATGAGGGGAAGGAGGGCAGAGTTAGGAGAGACGCCATCCATCCAGCCGCCAAGCAAGCAGGACATGTACAAATGAGGTAACAAGCCATGAGTCATGTGGCAAAGCATAAATAGAAACATGGGCTAATTTAAATGTAAGAGTTAGCTAGTAACTAGCCTGAGATACTGGCCAAGCATTTATAATTCATATTCAGCCTCTGAGTCAGTTATTTGGGACCAGGCGGTTGGGACAGGAATAGGACTTAGAATTTGTTCAAATATATTATTCTTCTGCCAGTTAGAGAAAAGAAGTTCATCACTTTTCAATCTTTTGGATTGAAAGTGTGGAGAAAGGAGTCCTAGAGACAGCAAGGGCCTCAGAAGATGACTATGAACACCCATGGGCTCCTCCTCCATGTGCCTTGGCACTAGGAATATACCTGCCCCAACTGGAAACCAACAGTCTTAGGGTGTCGTTGCTGTGATAATAATAAACACCATGACCAAAAGCTACTTAGGGAGGGAAAGCTTTATTTCATCTTACAGCTTGTAGTTCATCATCCAGGAAAGTCAGGGCAGGAACCTGGGGGCAGGAATCAATGAAGGGGCCATGAAAGAGTGCTGCTTACAGGCTTGCTTCCCACAGATTGCTCAGCCTGCTTTCTCACATCATCCAGAACCATGTGCCAAGGCAGCACTACCCATAGTAACATGGGCCCTTCCACATCAATCACCAATCAAAAAAAAAAAAAATGCCCTACAGACTTGCCTATAGGCCAATACATGGAGGTATTTTCTCAACTAAGGTTCCTTCCTCACAGATGACCCTAGATTCTGTCAAGCTGACATTAAAACTAGCCAGCACACCAACAATAAACAAGTTAATGGAGTATGTGAAAGTGGTAGCATTGGAAATTGGGGATGGGGTGGGGTGGCAGGGAGAAGGCCTGTGTGAGGCAGTAATGTCTGAGACATGACCTGAATCCTGTTTGAAGGAAGCCAGGTGAGCAGCCCAAGGAACATGACTAGAGTAGAGACAGCAACAGAAAGGGAGAGTCAGGCCTTCGGTGCTCAAAGCCAACAAGGAGAGACGGACTCTTAGAGGAGGCAACACCATATACTTCAGTGCCTTGTGGGCCATGGCAGGGATTTGGATATTATTTTAAAGGAGAGGTAAATTGATGATTTCAACAAAAGTGCCATGACTTAACCTTTACTTTGGAGGGGACATGCTGGGTTCAATGAACAAGAAAGACAGCATGGGGGATAGAGGTGGGGCCAACAGACCAGTTCAAAGTGTCCGAAGAAAGCTAGGCAAGAGATGATGGTCTTGACCGCGTGTGCAGGTGGTGGATGTGGGCAGGTGTGGGGGGCTGTGGGCGTGCAAAGTAGATCTGATCATCATGGCTCTGGGGCAGACATTCAGGTTTGGACCTCCTCTGGCAGCTATTTTGATTAACTGCCTGTCATTTACTGAACAGTGTCATAATGTCAGGTTTGAGCTCAATGGCTGTATTAGAGTTCTCTAGAGGAAAAGAACTGATAGAATTAATGTGGCCGTGATTCAGCCAGTCCAACAATGGCTGTCCATCAGTGGAAAATCCAAGAAACTATTAGTTTGTTCAGCTCATGAGGCTGGATGTCTCGGCTTGTCTTCAGTACATGCCGGAATCCTGAAGAAGTATGCTCTAATGCCATTGAAGGATTGGGTTTGCCAACAAGAGCGAGGGCAAGCAGGCAAAGAGCAAGGGCTTCCTTCTTCCACGTCCTTTGTATAGATGGTCACCAAAAAGGTACAGCCCAGATTAAAGGTGGGTCTTCCCACTTCTAATGGTTTAATTAAGAAAAAGCCCTCATAGTTGCACTCAGCCACTTGAATTTTAGTTAATTCCAGGTGTAGTCAAGTAGACAACCAAGAATGGCCATCATACTGCCCAATCTACCAGTTATTCCCCAAATCTATGGTTCCTGGGTGCTCCAGGATTCAACTTCTGGTTTTTGGTGAAAGAAAAACACACTCCCATGGGGGTTCCACAGCCACCAGTCCACAGTTCATGGGTTTCCACTAGTGTGGCCGGTCATCTCTGCCCGTCCTCCCATCATGATCTTGATGTCCCTTGCCTGCAGTATCTCTCCTCTCTCTCATCAATTGGATTCCTGGAACTCAGCCTGGTGCCTGGCCATGGATCTCTGTATCTGCCTCCATAAGTCACATTTGGCTCGAACTGTTTGGGGGGCACCCAGGCAGGGGGATTGGGATCTGTACCTGGTGCATGGGCAGGTTTCTGGGAATCCGGTGCCTGTGGTGTGACACCTTGCACAGCCTTGGTGCAGTGGGAAGGGGCTTGGACCTGCCTAGGCTCAGTGTGCTGGGCTCTGCTGACTCCCTATGGGAGACCTTGATTTGGGGGATGTGGGGATGCGGGGTGGCTTGGGAAAGAGGGCTGGGGGTGGGAAGAAGGGGGTCTGTGGCTAGCATGAGGAGTGAGTAGAAAATTTCTTAATAAAGAAAAATAAAAAATAAAAAATAATAAAAAAAATAATAAAAAAGAAAACCACACTCCCTACCTCTACCCCCAGCTATGTGTAACAACGTGAAGGCATCCTGGTCATAGGGAGATAAGCAGAGAAGGTGTCAATCCAACCTGAAGAAGGGCTCTTTCTCAGAGGTCATAAAGGGAGGGGATATTTTCTTCCTTTCATTCTTCCACTCTACAGAAATGGCCTATGGATGGAACCAGCCCAGACACCTTTGACCATGAAGCAGAAGCTATGTGGTGTTGGTGATGGTAAAGTAACAGGAACCTGATCACTTCCATGGAAGAACAACAAAATCCCATCTGTTACTGTCACCACCGTTTTGCATTTATAACCACTGTCAGCTATATTTAATCCCCTGTGAATAGGGGAAAATGTCATTCAGAGTTCAACATGTTAAACCTAAAAACCTTGATTGCCTAAGCTCCCTTAGCATCACGGTGGTCAGGTGACACCGTTGTTAATTAAAGTGTAGCACAAGTCTACTGGGTAGAACTTCCGTTTTCCCAGAAAGACCGCAGGATTTGTTCCTGCTAGAAGTGTGAAGTGAGGCCTGAGGTGACTGCAGCTATGTTATAATCAGAAAGTGAAAGCCACAACTTTAGGACAATGGATACTGAGGCTGGCTCCATCCCTTGGGCTGCCTGCCTTTAGGTTTCCTAAGGATAACAACAATAAATCTCTTACTTACTTAAGAAAGTCAGTCAAGGTTCTATGATGTACATCCTTAGACACTCCTAACATAGAGGAATCAACTGTTGAGGTTGGAGAGTTTAAGCTAGAGATGCTTCTAGGTGTCCATGTGTGAGCAAGTATACAGAATTCTGTAAACCTAGGAGTCTGAAGACTGTAAATAGCATTTATAGACACAGAACTAAATCATATTATGTTGAGAATGAAGTCCTAACAAAACAGAAGGGCTATGGTGGGCAGAATGCACATATCGGCCCGATGGGGTTTACAACCTACCTAACTCCTTCCATGTGGGTGTGGGCAAACCTGTGATTACAGTGGCAAAGTCACTTCCATGGTTACCTGTCTGTACACCTCAGTCTTAGCAGACTGATGGCTTTGAGGAAGTGGCCAGGGCTTGAGAGGGACATCTAGCAGCTAAGAGCTGCCCCTGATCAACAGTCAGCAATACAAGACGTCACTCCTGCAGATTCAGGCAGAAGTCTGCCCGAGTGAGCGTAGATGTGGACTTAAGCCTAGGACAAGATCACGGCATGGCTGTCCTTGCCATCACAGACAGTAAGACTGACGCCTGACCCAGGGAGACTCTGAAACAACTGTGACTTGACGGTTTGCGTCTGAGGTGATTTATTATACTGCAATGGAATACTGGGAGGGTCAGCTCTGAGGGGCAAGTAGTGAGTGAGGATGAGGCGAGAAGTTATCCCACAGGAGTATTTCAAAAAGGGGGCAAGAGGAGGCAAGATGGCCGTGTAAACCTTCAACCTGACTTCGACCCCCACAAAAGTTCTGCCGGCTGTCTCCTCTCAGGTTTTTCTCTTTGCATCTTGATGACACAGCACTGAAAACATTTTTCCTTCTTGTTTACATGAGGGGGTACTGAGGGAGCTGATCGACATGACACACTTGGAGGTGAGCAAGCATTTAGATGAGAGACAAACCCAAGACAATATGTTTCCAGTAGGGCTCAGCTGCTCGCAAGATAAATACTCCTTGTCGACTTCATCTGATGATTAACTGTCCTGCTACGCAGCATCCAGGCAAAGGACTTTTCTGATGTGAGTAGATAAGTGCCCCCCCCAACACACCCCTTTTCAGTGTGTGGCCATTCCCTTTTCCTTTTACATTGTTAGAACTCATTGAGAGTTTATTACAGATAGAAAAGACCTACCAGCATAAGAAGTGGCCAATCCCTTTCCCTTTTTACATCGGTGGAACTCTGTTACACTGTTACATCGGTAGAACTCTGTTACACTGTTATACCTTTTACATTGTTAGACCTCTGTTACACTGTTTACATTCTTAGAATTCTGTTACATTGTTACACCTTTTAACCTTGTTAGAACTGTTACACTATTACATTGTTACATCATTAGAACTCTGTTACACTGTTACACTTTTTACATCATTAGAACTCTGTTACACTGTTAGACTTTTTGCATCCGTTGAACTCTGTTACACTGTTACACTTTTTACATCGGTAGAACTCTGTTACATTGTTACTCTTTCTGTATTGTTAGAACTCTGTTACAAACAAAAAAAAGACCCACCAGCATGTGAAGTGGAGAGAAAAACCTACTATTTTCCAGAGAGGATTAGAAATGCTTTTATGAAGGAGAGGAATAAAAAGAATGGAAACAAAAGCATCTAAACAAGCAGAGATGTTTGGGAAGAAATAGATAACCCTTCTCATATACTATCACCCCAGTTTTCTCAGGGTTCCTTCAGGGATGGCGCATGGGTACTGTTCTCCCGGTTTGATCCCATACAGCAGTGTTATGGTTCATCTGAAATGTGTACTTCATTAAATTGAATAGAAGAGAATGCAATATTTGACTGAAACCCAAAGGAGGCAATAACAAAAGATGAGGATAGTTAATTTGAAAATGAACCAGTCCCATATTTCACTGAAAACGTTATGAATAAAAGGGTGGGCTGGAACTGACAGAAAACAGCTGGGAAGGCATAAAGAATAAAATATGCTCAGAAGTTTGCAGTGTGGGGCAGAGTTTCTTGTCATGCATGAGGTTGGGGCCTAGGACAGCACAGCTCTTTGCAAGCATGACCATGGAAAGTGTGGAAAGTGATGAATTACTTGGCAGAGTAGAGGTGATTGGGGCATGGGGCTGGGCCCTTCACATACTTACAGACTGACCCATCACAAGAGCCACAGGGGACACCTTGTTACAAAGAACAGGATAGAGTCTTGCTTTGTGGGGAATCTGTCATCCCCTTCCTCATCTTAGCACAATAGAAGCTACAAAGGAACCGGGATTAGAGGGACCTGGGGTCAAATCTCCAATACCATAAACATTCACACCAGAACACATATGATGCTCTCCAATATCCCATATACCCGATAATTAACCCTGTGGAAAATACAAAGGATAAGACATGGGGGAGGGGGAGACATAGCAAAACACACATGGAATTGTAGCGTGTGGGCGGATCATGAATTTTCAGACAACCTGGAATCCAGCTGGAGATATGGGATAACTAAGTTTTAATTGTGTTAAGATATAATTTTAATTGTTTAAGTAGAAAGGTCTATGTTAAATGGAATGGGAGTTTCAAGGGGGGGAAAGGAGATTAGAAAGCAGGCAGCTGGCCCTGAGGAACTTGAAGGTCCTGCTTTGTTTCTAACACACAGACAGATAATGGGCATACAGACTGACAAAGACGGGGATGTGCAGGCCTATACAGGACGTGCTTGGGTGTGGCTAACACAAACTTTTCTTAGGAGAAGCAGCAGAAATAGGGTTGGCCAGTAGATGGCTGGAAATGAACAGAGTGATGATGCCTTCAAAGACACACGAGAACCCCTAATCCCCAGACCCCAGGAGTGGTATTCCTGCCCAGAAAGGGGCTTGACAGGGGTGATTTCGATGAAGGATGTTGCTATGGGACAGCTCTCCTGGAGTAACATTGGGACGGGCCCAATGTTACCTCAAAGGGGAGAAGAACTACAAAGTTCAGAGAGAGGGGTGTGAAGACAGGAAGTGACAAGGGAGGCAGGCACAGGAAGGGTGGTGACTACCAGCTGCTGGGAGCTACAAAAGGCAGAAAATGGGCTCTCCTGTGGGAATGCAGCCCTGTCCACCCACTTAGCACAAGATAATAAATGGGCCTTGTTTTAAGTTGCCGTTTTTTGTTGTTATTTGTTACAATGGTGTGAGAACACTGTCCCAGGAGTCACTGTCTGTGACACAATAGACAATTCAAGCCCACATCAGAGAGAGCGGGAGAAAGGTCTAGAAAAGCAGGGAAAAGCAAACTGACATACGGCAGAGAAAAGGTAAGAAGATGAAGAGCAGGCTGCTGACACAATATAAAACAGCACCACTCTGAGTGACAGCGGAAAACCAAGGGGTGCAGACTGCAGGGATGTGAAGACTGAATTGACAGGGCCTAGTGACGTTCTAGAAAATTCAGGTAAAAGAAAGGTCAGAAGGACCTTCAGCATTCAGAACCTTGAGCTGCTTAGTTCTAAGCCTCATGGTTGTGTGTGTGTGGCGGGGTGGGGGGGTATGGTGTGGTGTGTGGATGTGGGGTGTGTGTGTGTGTGTGTGTGTGTGTGTGTGGTTTGTGTGATGTGTGTATGTGGTGTCTGTGGTGTGTGTATGTGTGTGGTGTGGTTTGTGTGTATGAGGTGTGTGTGATGTGTGTATGTAGTGTGTGTATGGTGTGTGTGTGTATGTGGTGTGTGTGGTGTGGTTTGTGTGTATGAGGTGTGTGTGAGGTATGTATGTGGTGTGTGTGATGTGTGTGTGTGTGTGTGTGTGTGTGTGTGGTGGAGGACTGTATCTGAGTGACATCTTTAAAAATATAATTCACAGTAGGAATTTCAACCTCCAGGGAGCATAAGATGCTCTAGGGAACTGACTTAAGATGCAGATCACCAGGCTCCATTACACAGGCTAGTAAGCAAACTCCAGGGCCCTAGTAAATGAGAAAGCACAGAAATAGAGTAACTAAAAAGAAAAAAAAAAAAAGATGTGCACATAAATGAACTCAAAGAGCATCACTTTATGCAAGGGAAGATGTCTGCTTCCTAAGTCAACAACTTTCAGAGTGATAATGTCCAAAGCAGTTGAGATGCTGCAAGCCTTAAACAGTCCTATTTGCTTTGTAATACATGCCGGGGGATTAGTATATATATATATATATATATATATATATATATATATATATATATATATA
>CABHPQ010144449.1:21134-50647 GCA_902168405.1 Peromyscus aztecus | reverse complement strand
ATACCATCGCGAGCAAACGGAGATGCCAATATGAAGAAGAGGTGAAGGCTAATCCATACAATTACGATGCCTGGTTTGATTACTTGCGCTTGGAGGAAAGTGAGGCGGAGGCCGACACAGTGCGGGAAGTCTATGAGAGGGCCATTGCCAACGTGCCGCCCATCCAGGAGAAGAGGCATTGGAAGCGCTACATCTATCTCTGGATCAACTATGCATTCTACGAAGAGCTGGAAGCCAAGGATCCTGAGAGGACAAGACAGGTCTATCAAGCGTCTTTGGCACTCATTCCTCACAAAAAGTTCACATTTGCCAAAATGTGGTTATATTATGCACAGTTTGAAGTACGACAGAAAAATCTGCCACTGGCCAGAAGAGCTTTGGGGACTTCCATAGGCAAATGTCCAAAGAACAAGTTATTCAAAGGTTATATAGAACTGGAACTACAGCTTCGAGAATTTGACAGATGCCGCAAGCTTTATGAGAAGTTCTTGGAATTTGGACCTGAAAATTGTACCTCATGGATTAAGTTTGCAGAATTAGAGACAATCCTTGGTGATATCGATAGAGCCCGGGCCATCTACGAATTAGCCATCAACCAGCCAAGCTTAGACATGCCAGAGGTACTTTGGAAATCATATATCGATTTTGAGATTGAGCAGGAAGAAACTGAAAGAGCACGGAACCTTTACCGACAGTTGCTTCAGCGAACACAGCATGTCAAGGTATGGATCAGTTTGGCTCACTTTGAGTTATCCTTAGGGAAAGAAGCAAGTGTGAGTCAATGCAGACAGATTTATCAAGAGGCAAACAAAACCATGAGAAACCATGAAGAGAAAGAAGAGAGACTTATGTTGCTGGAATCCTGGCGAGGGTTTGAAGATGAATTTGGAACAGTATCAGACAAGGAAAGAGTAGACAAACTCATGCCAGAAAAGGTCAAGAAGAGGAGAAAGGTCCAGGCCGAAGATGGGTCTGATGCCGGCTGGGAAGAATACCATGATTACATCTTTCCAGAGGATGCTGCCAACCAGCCTAACCTCAAATTTCTGGCAATGGCCAAGCTTTGGAAGAAACGGCAACAAGAAAAAGAAGCTGCCCAATAGGATCCAGATAAGGACATTGGTGAGAGTGAATCCTCATCTTTTTAAATGTTGGAATTTTTTTAATAGAAATTAATAGTTTAGAACTTTGATTTCTGAACTTTTTTATATATTTACACAGTAAGGAGTTATCTTTGATAGCTACCTTTCTAATTATTTTTTAAAACATTCTTGGGTTAAATGTCAATAGAACACCATGGATTCTTGAGTTCACCCCTCCTGCTCCTACCCTATATGAAAATGAGTTTTATATGGCCTGTGTACTCACATGCCCATCAGTGTATGACAGATCATTTATAAGGCATGATATTTCCCTACAAAGAGACAATGTTTAGACATAAAAGTGAAGTGATGATACACACTGGTACATGGATAAACTCTGATAACATTATAGAAAGCGAGAGAAACAGATTGACCAAGTTGTGCATTGTGATTCCATGTACAGTAACTGTCCAGAACAGGCAGATCCCAAGAGAGTGGATTATGCTTGTCAGGCCTGGGGAGAGAGGGGAGAGGGAATGAGTGCTTCGAGGAAGATCCCTTTTCGGGAAGATGACGGTATTCTACAACTAGACAGAGGTGATTGTACACTATCGTGAATGTACAAAATGTTACTGACTGTTTACATTTAAAATGCTATGTGGTTATTTTGTATTTAAAAAATAAATTTTATTATATTACTACAAAAAAAAAGAAAGGTTGGAGCTAGGGGAGATTCAGAATACATTGCATACATGTAAAGAATTGTGATAGAAAAAATTTAATAAGAGTAAAGGAAATATGAATCCCAGAAGGCAGGCTTGTTACTAGAGGCCAACACTGCAGGACTTTTGATCAGCATTATTTGTAGATTCTGCCACATTTCACATTTCAGTGTCAACACAAACACAGGTTGTCTTAAAATGAACCAGAGCTTTACTTTTGGCTCTGGGTTAGTTTTGCTGACATTTTAAAAACCCAGTAGACTACACAAAACTGTGCCTCGAGTTTTAGAATAACTTACATAATTGTTTAGGAAAATCACTTTCATTTTTTATAGAGTCAACAGAAAATAATTCTACACACGTGTAAGTGTGAGGTAAATACACACAAACATAAGAAGTTTAGTCTCCTGAAACCTGGTGAAAAGTTGCAATCTTATCAGCTAAGATCATCTTGTCCAGCAGGACCTGAGTCTTTTGCTTTGATGTGACATATCTTTGTTTCTGGCAGTTATCAGCAATCTATTTCTCACTATATATTTTTAAAGGAGATCTCAGTTTAATTATGTTATTAAAGACCAATGTGCTGTTAGAAAAATGGAGTGTTCAGTGTATCATTAAGAATGCATCCATTTACCTAACTTTAGTAAAACATAGCTATTGAATGCTTCACTATAGCTAAAGCAATATACATCCAACACCCAACCATGAATCATAATTTTCGCTTGAATTCTTACATGATACTTTGTTTTTATTTTGGCCAAATTGAATCTCATGAAATAGTTATTACTCTTACCTGATTATAACGGAAAATAAAAATAACTAAAGTGAGCATCTATTTAATGCGTTCACTACACTGGTCTATTTAGAATCAGGATCTGAAACTGTGATGTCTGTATTTGTTTTCCTTAAGTGAAGGAGGAAGCTTAATGGATGATGGCTGAGCAAGACACTGCTCTATGAGTACAGCATGATGTCCTTAGCAATCATTTTATTGCCATGTTCCTTTATCAGACCAGTAGTATTTATTATTCCCCTAGGTCCCTGATCTGTCTACCCTCGGATTCTTGGCCATCAAGCAGTGTCAAGGATGGATTCTATCTCAAAGAGTGGTACTTAAAACATTTCAGATATTGGATGATTAATTACACCAGCTTTGTGTAGCTCATGAACCAGCATAGCTTGCAGGCAAGGCACCACTGTAAATAGACAGTTTGTAGCTGGGCTTGGGTGTATATTTTTCCTTTAGGATCTTGTAGAATATCTTCCAAGACCATGGGCATTGGTCCATAGGGTTGAAGGCTCTGTGTAGGCACTAGCTAGACTTCTCCATTAATAACTTTACATTTACTCATTAAATTGAAACTATGTATTTTATTTACTCTCTGTGTAAATGTGTGTTTATGTAACATGTAAATAGAAGTGAGAAGACTACTTAAAGGAGTTGTTTCTTTACCTTCAAATTGTGGATCTTAGGGACTTAACTCAGGTCATCAGATTTGTCAGCATGTACTTTTGCATGCTGGGCATCTTGTTCTTGGCCTTAATGGTTTTTCAATTAGATACCCAAATACATATCTAGTTGAATAGTGCATATAACATAGTAATAATCCTTAATAAGTGAAAGACTAAATGAACAAGGAAAAAATTCTCTTCATACTCCATATCTTTATTAGAATTATTTCTTTATTTTTATAAGTTCAAAAGTTCAAATACTTGATATATAGATCTCTTAGTTTATTTTCTAATTTTATAGATGACTACATATTATTGGGTCATGACATAAAGTAACCATGTGTTTTTTGCAAACAAAAATAAGTATTTTTTTCTGCGTTGCTTCCTATTGATTTATATATGAGAACTCCTTGATGTTATATTATGAGGATGACCATATAAGGCTTATCTTTTCTGAAAATTTCCAATAAGTTGTCCTGAAACTAGCTTAATGTCTTTAGTAATGAAGTATTTACCACATGAAGAGATAGAAGTTGACTGTTGGCTAAGAGCAATGACTGTAAAGTGAGATTTTTGTAGGGAGTTGAGCCTCAGTTATGTTTCTTTCCTTTTTTCCAAACATAGTATTTTTTTATTAATTATTTGGGAATTTTGAACTATTTACTCTGCTTACAGTTGCTTCCTGTTCCTCCCAGGTCCATCCCTCACCCTTGTGCCATTTCCCTCTAAAAACACCACACCAAGTCCAGTTTGGTTGCTCATATACTCATTATAGTGTGATCAAACTCCTAGTGGCCAGGCCCTTAAAGAAAACTGAGTCCTTTTCTATCTCCCACCATAACAAAAATTGGTTAAGGGATGCTGATTAAAAAAAAGTGACTTACTTCAAGTCAAATGAAAATAAATTCTGACTAAGACATATCTCATACACAGACATTTGGAGTCATCTCTTGAATTGCATATATTCAGAGGCATCTTTACTACAGTTTTTACTCTATTTCTTA
Source organism: Peromyscus aztecus (assembly GCA_902168405.1). NCBI lineage: Eukaryota > Metazoa > Chordata > Mammalia > Rodentia > Cricetidae > Peromyscus > Peromyscus aztecus. The sequence continues at coordinate 46,387 of CABHPQ010144449.1, read as the reverse complement.
ATACATTTTATTTAACAGTTATATTATTAGATCATTTATTGAATTAATCCAGCAGAGAGTGGCTTTTGATATGTAGCATGCAAGGATTACTTTACATCTCAATGACACTCATTTCTTTTCTCATTTTACAAGTTCAGTACTTTATGTCTTAATTTATGGTATGATTTGACATATCTACTCTTTTATATATTATTTTGAGTAGTAAAAATACTTCCCTTATTTATTCCATGTGTAAAGATCTTGTGTGTTAATTATTGGAACTCATTATTAGATCATATAGATTTAGTCAAGATAATAATATTTCACATAATGAAAGAATAAAAACAGATATTGTTTCTTTTATATTTGTGTAATTTTTTTATGTGTGGGTATTTTGCATCATATGAGTACCTTGATTTGGAGTTCTAATTGAAAATTTAAACAGCTTAGTTAATTTTAAAAGATCAATAATGATTATGTATCATATTTCAAAATAATTTATAAATGGCCTTGGAAGAAAAGTACTTACTTAAAATTTCAAAAAATATTCCATCACAAATAAATGGTAAGTCTGGCATTGCATTGCAGGCCTGTAGTCTGCACATGTTAGAGGCTAAGCCAAAGGGATTATGAGTACCAAGGTCATCTTGGGCTACATAATATGAGCATTTACATTTTTCCCTGCAAAAATATATGTGTTTTGGGATAGCACAACAATAGTACTGGGTAAATTCTAGTTTTAAAAGTACATGTGGAAAGTGGCTTTAATAAGTGATATAAAAATAAACTTAAATCAAGTCTAAGGACTGAAAAGATATTAGTATTAAAGAGCTTTGGCTGATTTTCAAGAGGAAGATTTTCATTTTTGACACTCACTTGGTAGCTGCTAACTATCTGTAACTCCAGTTTCAAGGCATCCAACATTCACTTCTGGCCTCCAGGGTCATAAGATATGAAAACAGTACACAGACATAGATGTGAAGACAAACCACCCACACACATAAAATAAATAACATTATAACTATCATCTTGAAGGATGCATAATTAAATCATATGTCTTGTTTAAAAGAATGTTTTGTTAAATCCCATGTTTTGGAATTTTAATCATAGTCATTTTTACTGCTGGCCAACTGTTTTTGTTTTAATGTTCGATATAAACTAGTAATATATTTTATGGTGCTATTAGTTTACATGTGATGTATTAGGATACTTCATCTTTGGTGTATGGGGAATTGCGGGGGAGGAAGAATGGGATTAGAACTTAAAGTGGGTAGAATGTGGAATTACATAGTTATACAAGTAATATTAGGCACTTTTGGGAAAGTGACATTGTATAATAACACAGCATTAGATAATATTACAAAGAAGATGTATTCACCAAAGTCTGTTCAAAAATTTTAATCTCATTAAGTACATATATTACATTTATAATGTAGTATTTCATACATAGAGGTGGATAGACATGATACTCTAGTAGACTCTTAAAGCTTAGCAAATATGTACAAACAAAAATTATAGGTCATTGAAAGACGTTCCCTTATTTCTGTCCCAGATAAAGACCTTGAAAAAGGAGAGAACAGGTCATATTTAAGCAGCCATGTTGCTGAGACTTCATGCTGTAGCTTCTCTGACATTTCTATTAAAAACAGTCTCAGAGTAAAATTCCTGTTTCTCTGGTACTTAAAATCTTTCTGCCCCCTGGGGAAGACTATTTCCCTTATTCTCAGCATTCCTTAGTAGCTTGTGCTTTCATCTAGTGTTGAGCCCTTGTGAGTTTTCCCTTCCACAGTACATGTCAGTTGATGTCATCCTTGATCCTGAACTTAAGGTGCAGAGATCATTGTGCAAGAGGGGGCTAAGCTTTAAGAGTCTGCTAGAGTGTCAGGTTTATCCACCCCTGTGTATGAAAAATACTACAAAATATGTGTAATAGATATACTAAATGAAAATAAAACTTTTGAAAAGACTTCTGTGAATACATCTTCTTGTGGGGCTGGGCAACCCATGACTGGTCCAACTTGTGGCCCACATCATGAGAGGGATCCCACTCCTGACATTGCTTAGATAGCCAGAAATCAGGGGCAGGGCAGCCCAGAGACCCAGGATAGAAGGAAACACACACACACACACACACACACACACACACACACACACACACACGTCTATAATATGATTCCTAGTGATATTCTTTGATACTCATACATCAGTGCCTAGCCAATTATCACCAGAGGGGTGTCATCTAAAAACCTATGGAAGCAGATGCAAAGACCCACAGGCAAACACTAAGCAGAGTCAGAAGATGGGGTAGAGGGCTCCATGAGGACACGGCTCACAGAAACAACTAAGCAGGGCTTGTAGTGGCTCATAGAAACTGAAGTGACAAACACACACCCTGTTTGGGTCTGAGCTAGGTCCTCTGCATATGCCTTATTGTTGTGTAGATTGCTGTTCTTATGGGACTCCCAACAGTGGAAGAGGGGGTGTCTATGACTCTTTTCCCTGCTCTCAAGACCCCTTTCCTCCTGCTTCATTGCCATACCCAGCTAAGATATGAGGATTTGTGCCCAGTCTTTCTGTAACTTGTTAGACCATGTTTAGTAGTTATCCCTGGGAGGCCTGCTTTTTTTTTTTTTCCTCTGCTCCACCATTGTCACAGCAATGTCTTGCTGGCAAGATAGATTGTAGGTCAAAGGTTTTGTGGCTGGGTTGACGTCCCAGTCCCCCTGCTAGGCGCCTTGCCTGGTTATAGAAGATGGCCAGTCCAGGCTCTGTATCCTCCACTACTAGGAGTCTTCTCTAGGGTTACTCTATTCGATTCCAGGAAGTTTCCACTGCACTAGCTTTCTACATTGCCCCCAAATGTCTCCCAATTCCAGTCGTCTTTCCTAGTATTTTCTACCCCTCTTCTTTCCCACCCCCTGCCTGATTCCTCCTGTTCCCATCCCCACCCACCCCCATTCTACCCTCAAAATTTACTTCAAACATGATTATTTTCTGGGTATTATTATTATTATTATGTATAAATGTCATCTTAAAAATAATATCTTATTACATCATCTTAACAGTGTTTACAGACAACACAATAATGGACTTTCCAATACATTAACTATGATAAGTGTAGATAAGAACATGAAACGCAGTTACCTCATTACTTCAAAATTCCTTTTGCTACTTAACTTATCCATTGTAAGTAATTATTTATTTATAATACTTCCTACATGTTCCTTGAGATCTTTGCCTTGAGATGAGCACTAAAAAACATGTAATCAGAGTTTTTAGTCTTTGTGAACTTCTCATCTACTTCCACCAAGTTTGAGTGCTTGTATGTAAAACTAGATATTAACTGTAAGGAATGTCAGTAGATAATACAAAAATATTGTCCAAATAAATTATAGAATCTGAGGGAAAATCACCATGACCTAATCTGAAAATTGATAGTGTTATGTAGCTTCACACATTATAAGTTAGACTGAGGCAGATATGATGAGTAAGCTAGTAGAGCATGACAGAAAGGAAGTATGCTGGTGGACCCGGTCAAGGCCCTGAGCTTGGAATAGATTAGCAAGAATAAAAATAATAGCACTATTCAGAACTGAATCGATATTGACAGACCGATATTGAATCATTTGTCCTTTCTGCAGATGACTTGACCAGAGAACTGGGGCAGGCTCTCATCACAATATATCTGGTTGGTACTCTGATCTTTGACATGAAGACTATGAGGAAGAGACACGTTGCAACTTGTTCTAGCTATCCGAATAGATTCAGACAAGATTTGTGCTTGAACTTTAATATTTCTGTTCTATGTCAAGCACTTCACAAAACGGATAGACTAAGGCAATGTCAAAGAGTGCACATGCAGTGTCAGGTTGAAGAGTTCAGACCCATTGAAGTAAAATCTATGGCAACACAATCTGAGCTACTTCACGGTAGCTTCTGCTAGTTTATATTTAGAAAGCAGAGAAGTGGTGTAACATCTTTTTACAGATGTAGTAATGATACCTTTATAAAGTTATGAGAACCCCAGCACCTCAGCACCAGATAGATGTGATCATGTCCTATGCACCTGGAGGAAAGTTTTAGAATAGTTTTGACAAGTGGAAAATAATCTGGTATTTTTTGAAGCCATAAATGGATAATTAAATGTGACATTGCTATAACAGAGGAGGAATACGAGTAGCCACAAGGAAAGTATGGCTTAATGATAGGAAAATTGCAGTATGCAGGCTTCACAAATGGGGAGTTAAGAATTAAGGAAGATCTTTGAAGGTGGAATTACATTAAGAATAATGCCGTGTTTCAATGGAGGAGAGGTGCACTTAGTATGATATATGGAAGCACCCAGCAGATTGGCTGAGGAATGGCCCTGGAAATGTAGTAGATGTACTCATTAAACACAGAATTTATCCCAGTAATCCATATGGTGGTGATTTAGAACTATGGTACATAATCTCCTGTGTAAGGGTAATAGTCAGATCCTAAACCAAAGACACGGGAAGAACATTACTGAATACAAAGTATTAAGATCAAATTCTTCCCTACTTGAGGCTAGTTATGATTATTGTTTTAAAATATTTCCTGAGGAGCTAAATAAATTGAGCATAAGATAAAGGATACACAGACAGAAACAAACAAGTGTTACTTACAGAAATATATAAAGAGCTGTATTTGGTGTGAAAAGTGTGAAGTTATGTGATCTTTATTTTCTTTAATACTTTAAATTCCATGCTTGTAGAAGACTGTGTCAAAGAACTTCTAGAAATGAGCAGAATCCTTAGGAAGCAAAGAGGACAATGTATTTTCTAACACCTTTCTACTTGTAATTATATCAAGAATATTCTAAAATAGGATTATTTTCAGCAAACCACAAGTGTTTGGAGTATGGAATCTATTTTAAAGTACAAAGCATATATTCCCCCACAGAGTGGTCCTAGAGAGGAGCATCTATGGGCCATCTAATAAAGAAATAATATACACAAATGTAAGGTTTTCCATCTTAGACTTTAGTAGAATTGACAGGGTCATGTGTCTTGAAAATACTATATGTCAATTGATGAAAATAAACATTACCAACTGACCTTATTAATATTTCCTCATAAGGGATTCCTTTTAACAACCAGGCAAGCACTACTAAATTTTCTGGAGTTTTGAATTAGCTTTCAATGTGGTCAAATATATTCAAAATGAATTGATTATTTTGCATGTATTTATCAAGTACATGGACAATGAACTTTATTGGGTGATATAGTGAATGATACAATAGAGTAAAATTATATTTGCTTAGGGTGATAGTTTTATAAATGACTTTTCTTATTTCATATTTTAAGTTTGTTTATATGTGAAGCACTATGACGTATTTTAAAGCTTTTAGTCAATGCACAACTTGAATATGTCCGTAAGTGAAGTATGACTAAGAAGAAAGAGTAAAGGAAGTAGAATATAAAAAGGAGAAATAATATTTGAAAAATTCTAGTTATGCTTAAGTCCACTAAATGATTATGATCACAAAATGATCTTAACACCAGCTTAATAACCTAGTAACTGTTTCAGTAGGTCTATAACACTTTGTCATCACCGGTTCCCCATTCCATATACAGATACATTTTACCGTACATTGTAATTAAATATAGCTCTCTAGAAAACATGAATTTCTTTTTTTGTGTATTGAACTTGAATCTGAAAATCTTGCTACAATTTGCTTAGTATTTGTAATACCTTTGATTGTGTGTGTATACAATCAGATGACTTAAGGATACGTGTCACTTCTTACATCTTAATTTCTTTACCTTGCTCTTCTGTAGAAGATTGAATGAGGATAGAAGTGGGCATTGTTACCTTGGTAAGCAATCTTGGCTTAGTTGAAAAAGCAAAAGTTGATTAAAGGAATGACCTATGTTAAAAATTGCCAAAGACAGATGGCTGAGATTTCATTCCTGATCTTAAGTTTCGTAACAATGACTGTATAGTGTTCTTTACCTTTTGTGTATGTTTCTTTGAGATCATTGTTATGCAGGATTTATAAAACAATCTATCATCTTCAAGTACACACACAGAAGATGCCACTTGAGTGGCATCTCTTCAGCTTGAGTGAAGAAATAAGCAATATTTTACTGAAACTTTTATTCTGTGGTAGAAAAAACTGAGTGATACATTATTTTTAGTGTATGGAAGTCTGTTTAGATTATTAAAAATATTTAATTTTTCTCATCTTTACTAGTTCTTTTATAGTTTTCTACAATGTGATTTTTTTAAATCCATATTTACCTCTCCCCAGATCCACCTAACCTATATTCTCTTTTATTTTTTTTTTAAAGTCCACAACATACAGTTTTTGCTGTCTATACACACTTGGGTGTGTAGCTTTCACTGGAGGATGGTTAAACCACCAGGAGCCATGCACAGAAAACTAACCCTTCCTTTCCCAGCACCTGTCAATTGCCAATAATTACTTAATTAGGAGTCAAACTTTGTGCCTACCTCCTCTCTCTACACTGGGATATTTTTTTGGTCTGGGTTTGCATGGGTCTAGTGTTTCAACTACCGTGTTTTCATAAATGCAATTGCTCTTCTTTGTCCAGAAAGCACTGTTTCCATGTAGTTTTTCACTGGCTCTGGCTCTTGAATTCTTTCCGCCCCTACCTTTTCAATGATCCCTGAGCCTCATGAGGAAAGGTTTTTATGTAATGCCCATTTTAAGGCTAAGCATTTCACATTCTCTTATTCTTTGCATCTTGATCAGTGGTAGTCCTCTGGGTTAATTTTCACGTACTGCAAAACAAAACTTCTCTGGTAAAGCTTGGCAGATGCACTGACCTATGGACGTAGTATAAGTCATTAGGGACGATTTTCTTATTTTATTTTTCATTAATTACTTAATTTCTTTTATATTTCAGCCAGTCTCACCTCCCTCCTCTTCTCTCAGTTCCTCCCCTGACCCCATCTGTTCCCATTCCCCAACCTACTCCTCCTTTCTTTCTGTTTAGGAAAGGACAGTTCTCTGATGAGTATCACAAAACATGGCACATCAAGGTGCATGCAGCAAGACTAAGAGGATCCCCATGTGTTGAGGCTGGGAAAGATGATGCAGTGTAGGGACTAGAGTCCCAAAAGCCAGTAAAAGAGTTGGAGACAACCCCTGTTACTAACTACTGTTAAGAGTCCCACAAGCAGACCAAGATACACAACTGTGAACATATAAACAGAGTGGCTAGGTCAGTCTCATTCAGGCTCTCTGGTTGTTGGTTCAGAATCTTTGGACCCCCATGAGCCCAGGTTTGTCAATTCTGTGAATTTTCTTGTGGTGTCCTTGACCTCTTTTGCTCCTACAATCCTTTCTCCCTCTCTTCTGCAGGATTCCCCAAACTCCACTTAATGTTTGGTTATGGTCTGCATCTGTTTCCATCAGTTGGTGGATGAAGCCTCTCTGATGATAATTGGCCTAGGCACCAATCTGGTCACAGGAGATGGCCAATTAAGGCTATGCATCTGCTATTGCTAGGAGTCTTAGCTGGGATCATCCTTGTAGATTCCTTGGAGATTCCCTTCTGCCAAGTATTAAATGACCCTGATATGCCCACCCCCAGTAATCCCTTTCAGTACTCTGTTCCCTTCCCAACCTGATCCCTCAAGTTCCCATCCCCACAGGCTTCCATTATACTCATGAAATCTCTTCTATTTCCCCTTCCCAGGGAGATCTGGGCATCCCCCAATGAACACTTTTTGTTACTTACTCTGTGGATTGTAGCATAGCTATCATTTATTTTATAGCTAATATCCCCTTATGAGTGAGTACATTCCATGTTTATCTTTTTCAGTCTTGGTTACCTCACTCAGGATGATTTTTTTTCTAGTTCTATCGATTTGCCTTCAAATTTCTTAGTGTCTTTGTTTTTTAACGGTTGAGTAATACTCCATTGTGAAAATGTACCACATTTTCTTTATCCGTTCCTCAGTTGAGCGGCATCTAGGTTTTCCAGGTTCTAGCTATTACAAATAAAGCTGCTATGAACAGAGCTGAGCAAGTGTCCTTGTAGTATGCTTGAGCATCCATTGGGTATATGCCCAAGAGTGTGTCTTATGGAACTTTGATTCCCGGTTTTCTGAGAAACCATCACACTGACTTCAAAAGTGGCTGTTCACACTCCCACCAGCAATAAAGGAGTGTTTTTGCTTCACATCCTCTGCAGCATACACTGTCATTTGTATTTTTGATCTTAGCCATTGTGACAGGTATAAGATGGAATCTTAGAGTCATTTTCCCTTGTGGCTAAGGATGTTGAACATCTCTTTAAGTGTTTCTCATTTTTTTGAGATTCTTCTGATGAGAATTGTCTGTTTAGATCTGTATGCAATTTTTAAAATTAGATTATTGGTTTGTTGATATTTAGTTTCTTAGTTCTTTATATATTTTGGAAATCAGCCCTCTGTTGGATGTGTGGTTGGTGACGATCTTTTTTCCCATTCTGAAGGCTGCCATTTTGTCCTATTTATGGTGTCCTTTGCCTTACAGAAACTTCAATTTCATGAGGTCCCATTTATTGATTGTTGATCTTAGTGCCTGTGATACTGGTGTTCTATTCAGGAAGTTATCTTCTGTGTCAATGCATTCAAAATTATTTCCCACTGTGTGTTCTATCAGGTTCAGTGTATATGTATTTATATTGAGGATTTTTTAAATTTATTTGGACTTGAGTTTTGTGCAGGGTGATAGATATGGATCTCTGTGCATTCTTCTACATGCATTCAGTTAAACCAGCACCATTTGTTGAAGATGCTTTTTTTCCCATTGGCTCCTGTGTCAAAAATCAAGTGTGTGGATTTATGTCTGGTCTTTGATCTGATTCTACTGATCCACCTTACTTATTTGGGGGCCTGGGAACATGCATGCTATGCTATTATTGTGGGCATAAGAGGAAAACGTGTGGGAGTCAGTTCTTTCCCTCTAAAATGTGGGTCCCATGGATAGAAGTCAGGTTTTCAGATTTGACAGCAAGTGACCTTTGTTGATATGCCATCTTGTTAGACTTGACTTAGGTACTTCTAAAATTATAACTCTTGACAGATGAGAAATATATATTGTCCTGTAAGCCTAGAGTGCAATAACTTTATAGTTTTAATAATTAAAATCTGCTGAGATGGCTCAATAAGTAAAAGGTCTATGCCTCCTGGACTTCAAAATTTGTTTTGGATGCTCCATTCTACTTTATCACTGCTTGAGTCAAAAATCAAAATTAAACTCAAATTTTCTACTGCTCTACTTAAAACATATTTGTGGCTCCCCATCCTTTTCAATAATGGCTATGATGACAATGATGATGTACAAAGATGATGTGGAATTCATCTTTGAATATTCAAGACTCCTTGCTTGGTCTCAATTTCTCCCCACTTGTATATCCTGATACTAATAATACTTCCTAGTGTCCTATATTTTCAAAAATTAAAATTGCCTTTCATTCTAACTATGTCAGTGTTACCATTTTCTGTCAATTATAAATTACCCTAATTTCTACCCAGATTAAAAGATAAGTCTAGAACAATTTAGCTTTTCTATCAGTGTGTAACTATATATTTTATGATGCTTCTATGGTAATAGATTTCTTTATCACTTTCTCAAGATGTATTTAGTGGTAGTTATTTCTATCATTTCCCTTCATCTATACTGTTCCTTCAATATTCCTCCTCATTGCTATTAAGAATCTTAAAACTTCCTAGTATTGTTAATTTCACTAAAGTTTTATAACTTCAGTGGAAGTTTCAAATTTATTGGAATACATTTATTCATGATTTTCTCTCATTAATTTTATCACCTGTGTGATATTTAGTGCTGGTAATTTTCATTAGTAAGGTTGTATATTTTCCAATTTTGATTTGACCCACAGTAATAGATTTATGTTTCTTAAGTTTAGTCTTTCTCTCTCCGTCCTTCTTTCTCTCTCTTTTCTCCTTATTTCTTTCTTTTATCTCTCATTTTGATATTTATTACTTTATTTTATTCTGCACTTTAAAACATGTTTTTATTTGCTTTAAAAAAGAAACTTTATATACAGATGTATGTGTACATACACACATACACACACTCTCTGGGGTTGTATGTGGGTTTGTGTATGTGTATGTGTGTTTGTGTGGTAGAGGACGCACACAGCATGGGGCCATGGCACCTATATGAAGGTCAGAGGATGATCTTTTAACTTATAGAAATTTTGGTTCTCTGTTTGTAGAATATAGAACCCTGGGATGAAACTCAGGTCATCAGACTCAGTGGCAAGAACCTTTAACTGTTCAAACATCTTACTGAATCCTTGATAAGTTTGTTTTAGGTTTTGTTTGAGACAGGGTATCTCCATGAAGACCAGGGTTGCCTTTAACTCCTAGAGATTATTTTGCCCTTATGCTGGGATTAAAGGTACTGTCATTATTCAGGTCTTAGTTTAGGTCACCATGTTGCTAAAATTTCATGGGTACACATCTCTGTCACATATAAAAAAAATACTCTCCCAGCAGGTGTCCTAGTCCTCTGATTGCAACAATTTCCCACCTCCTTTTCCACAATATTCTTTGAGACTTCAGTGTAGGGATTGTGATGTAGAAGTGTAGAGTTGGGCACACCACAGTCTTTGGTTTTCTATATTTTACCACTTGTGAATTCCTGTAATTGTGTTCAGCTGTTGGAAAATGTAGCAACTTTGGTGAGGGTTGAGAGCTTCACTTCTCTGTGGGTGTAAAGGTAAGTATTTATCATGCAGTTAGTAATTACACTGGTTTATTAAGATGGTTGTAGTAGCCTCCCCTCCTCTGTTGGGTTCCCTGAGCTCTTCCTAATGTTTGGCTGTGGGTCTCTGCATCTGCTCTTATAAGTTTCTGGATGAAGAAACCTCTCTGATGACAATTGGGCTAGGCACTGATCTCGGAGTATAGCAGAACAGCATTAGAAATCATTTCATTGATTTTTTTTCCCTGTTGTATTTGGCAAGTGATGCTGGCCAGAAATTGAGGGATTGAGCTTTCTTAGAAAGAAAGTGAATTTGTTGCTGAACAAAAAGGAATCACCCTCATTCCTCTACTTTATAAATCTGGAAATAATCTTTATAAAATCTTATATACACTGTTTACAAGGGGCTGAAGGTTGATATTAAGGTCACCATAGATGAATAATTGACTACATTCAATTTTAAAGATTTATCAAAGCAAACAGGTATGTAAGAAAATCCTTTTGTGTATTAAGAATTCTGTTACAACTGACATACTTGAATCCTGCAAATTTAGTTTTGTGACGGGCTTTATTTCTTTGTAGTTTTTGCTGGGTTGCCTTGAGCAGAAGAGAGTTGAAATCTATACAAATTACAGTTTTTCCTGATATATGCACACTTTAGATGAAAAAAAGTGATTGAACCCTGCAGCTAAAGAAGTATAGTAAATACAGAACATACTGAAGACTTAAGCATTAAACTGCTGTTGCAGAACTAACTGCAAATTAAAGGAGACATCTAGTATTGGTAATATCTTGTTGTTTTGTTTGGAACATGTGTCATCCAAATAATTTTATTACTTTTTATTCACAATGACAGCTGTCAGTGTTAAGCAAACAAACAAACAAGCAAACAAACCAAACAAACACGCCTAAGAAAACCTACTCAACATCTGTTTTTGTTCTATTGCACTGTTTTAATAGGTCTTTCATACAGCCTATCCAATGACCAAAGTTGGAAATTAGGAAATGAATCTTGGCCACTAAACTAAATTTTACTCATGCGTTGCAAAGCTAAATTACTATAGTGCAGAAATTAAATGTGTGCTATTTAACTTTTATTTATTAATTAAAAAAAGTTGATTTACTGTATATATTTTAGCTGTAAAACAATGTAATGGGATACATATCGATGTTAAAAAGTTTATAAAAGTGAAACAAATTAACATAACTGTCATTCTTATATTAGGTAACTGTTGTCTTTGTTTTGATGAAAAGCAGCTAAAACAATACTAGTTAACATGAATCTCTGGAAGAGAGTAACTTGAGGATGTATAGTCCCTATACTAAGAATTATGTCTCTAGCCTGTTAACACTTTGTTATCTGCTGCTTTGCATCCTATGACTTAATATTCTGTCTATTCCCTCCTTAGCCTAAAGATTCCCACCAAACCTCTGATAAATGTCATTCCTTACCAACTATAGTGTTGCAATTCCCACCCCCAATTTTTAGCTTGTAGTTCATGGTTTTGATCTTTTACTGTGTTGTGAGGTGTGTGCAGGTTCGATGGAGTTTCATTGTGCTTGTAAAACTCTAATTTCTGATGTTGTATTCAAAGAAATTTGATAAATTCAAATCCTGGAGTTTTCCCTCCTTGTTTGTTTCTGAGAGTTGCAATTTCTGGCTTTACACTGAGGACTGGACTTTTATCCAATGAGTTGATTTTTGTTCATTATGTAAGATAAGTGTCCAATTTCATTCTTTTGAATGTGAAAAAAAAGTATCATCATGTCCTCTTGGTGTCATTGCTGAAACATGAATGTGCTCTGGATATTTCCCTTTATTTTCATGTTTTCTATTATTTTTCTAGTGTCTATTTGTTAGTTAATGCCATGATGTTTTAATGACTATAACCCGACGATAGCTTTATAATGTATTTTTAAATTACTAAGCATGGCTCTAACTTCAATTTTCTATCTTTCTAGTACTTTGTGTATTAGAAATATTGTTTCCATTTCAATTTTTTTAAAATATTTTTCTTATTAGGTTTAAGAATGCATTTGGGATTTGATAGACATTTCCCTGGATTTAGAGGTCATTTTTTTTGTAATATGGACATTTTATTTATTATTTTATAGTATTTATTTTTAAATTAATTGTGTGCATAGGTAGGTATGTTTGTGAGTATGTGCATATGCATGTGGGTAGAGGACCATAGAAGCCAGAGGCATTGGATTCCCTGAAGATGGAGGGATGAATTCAGGCAGTCTGGCAGAAGAGTACCTTACAATTTGAGCCATCTCTCCAACCCATAATATCACCACTTTAACAATTTAAAACTGTCTCTATATATGCATAGGATACATTTCCATTCATTTGTGTCTTCAGTTCTTTTCATCAGTGGTTTATGGTTTTCACCGTGCAGTCCTTTATTTCTTTGCTAAATTTATTCATGAATATTTTATCTTTTGATGTTATTGTAAATGTAATTTCTTCCCTGTGTATAAAAATGCTATGGATATCTACATGGTGATGATCATTTACATCTTAAATAAATTGTTTATACCTTCTAAGAGTTCTTATTTGTTTTGTATTTGTCTAGAGAATCATTGAATGGTTTTAAATATGGGATCAAGTAATATGCAAGTATATACACATACATACATTTGGTGCTTTCTCCTTTCTAATTTGGTGTGTCATTATCTCATTTATTTTTTCTTTTCTAACTGTTCTTGCAGGTATGAATATTTACAAAGCCTTTGTAGGACAACTGATGGATTTAGAAATTACTGTAAGGAATGAAGTAACCCAGACTCATAGAGACAAATGACACAGTCTTTTCCTTATATGTCTATCTCAGAATTTGATTTTTATATGTATTCAGAGGAGGAAGATTATATGCATATATTAATACTAGACTATGAAACTAGAAGGGGGACCAGTCATGATGGAGAGGGAGAAATCTTAACAGAAGAGAGTAGTTGAAGCATGAACGACTTCTGGGAAACAGAAGACCAGGGTGAGCAGGGAAGGAGATAAGCAAGGATGTGGGAAAAGAGGGTCAACAAAATGCAATGAAATTCATTGCTGTGGAAGCTCATATTTAAAAATTAAATGAATGAATAAGCCATAATGAAAGTGGATGCGTGTATTTTCTCTTGACTCTTAATGAATGATGTGTCATATTTCACGCACTGATTATAATTCTAACTAGAGCTTTTCATGTGAACGCCCTTGGTTATATTGTTGAATATCTCTTTGATACCTATATTGTTGATCTTTTTTCTTTTTGGTTTAATTTTAAGATTTAAGTATATCCTCCTTCCATTTCCTTCCTCCAAGTTCTCCCATATACATCTCCCAGTTCTTCAAACTCATGGTCTCTTTTTGTATTAAAAGTTATTGCATGCACATCTGTATTTGTATATACATATATGCTCCTAAATATAACAAATTGAGTTCATGTAATGATTTTTTTATGTATGTTTTCAGGCCTGACCACTTGGCACTGGACAAACCTAGAATATGCTGCTTGGACTTCAGAATATCAAAATTTGCATTATAACATTTTCTACTGCGTCTTAGTTCTGCATATGAGACATCAAATTGAGTTCATTACCAAGGCTGCCTTAATGTTATTACAGTGTTCATACAGAAAATTGGACTCAAACATATGCTACATAATGGGAAGGAAATTCAATAGAAATTAAGAGACTCAGGTAATCCTTCCACACTTTAGTCCTTTCTTGAAATGATATGGAAGGCTTCCTTTTGTATTCAATGAAGAATTTAAACAATAAAAAGTTACTTATGTTTTGGAAAACATATCTAGGAATTGTTGATACAAGAGGGCCATTGATCCTTTCCATCAGATCTAGCAAAATTTTAATAGAAAAATGATTTATGTAATTATTGGATGACAACATATCTGAGAAAGATTTATATTTTATACATAGTCATACATGAGTACTATGTTTATCTGTTTTGATTAATTTGGTTTTAGTGCTTGATTTAGTTATAAAAGACAGAGACACATCTGCCTCTTGTGGCTCACTATGCAAATATTGCCCTTATCCATGTCATTCATTACCTATTCGGTAATATCTTGAAATGCCAATAATAACTTAGAATAGTGTATGATAATATGAAGAATGAGTAAAGAAAATAATCTATATTTATAGCTGTGTAACATACCACATAACAAGGGCATGGAGGTGCATATCTATATCTCAAATCCCAGCTTCCCAGAAATGCAAACAGGGGAATCAGAAGGTGAATGACAGTCTTGGTTACTAAGTGGCTTAGAAGCCACCTTTGGAATACAGAAGACCTATGTCAAGAAAAACTATCTCTAAATTAGATCATTAGTTTCTAGATGTGAAATTATGAACTTCACAATTATTAAAATTTAACATTTATATAATTGAACTATACAATTTAAGTTAATATCAGCATTGAAAGAACAGTTATGTATGATTTCTTTCTGTTTAGGGAAATTATATAAATCCCAGAAATATATTGTCACTAGTTCTTAAAGTATGGACTTTGGTAGGAAATACACTACTCATTGAGGACTTACAATTGATTTACATATGACATTTCATAATTCATATTTACTGTAATTCTTTTCAATTTCTAAATGAGGACATCCCAAATCCCATAGAATTTTAGAAATCAGCACAAAAGTACAAATAGACTGCGTAAGATCAGGAAGGCAGGATCACATCTGGACCTCATTTGGTGTGTATGTTTTGGGAAGGGGTATGTGCACATATAGGATATCTGCACATATAGATGTTGGTTCAGGAAGTTGAGCTCAGATTCTTCTGCTTGCATAGAAATCACTCTCACCCACTGAAGGTTTGTTGAGAGCTTATTTTTATATCTACCTGTTCAAAGACCTGCCATTTAGAAGACAGAATGAGTCATTTCAATTTTTATTTTGTTGAGCGAGGACATGTACATGGACCTCATCTTTCCCAATTCTTTTAACTTCGGCTACATAATTTACTTTCTGGTGGTCAATCACATTTAGCAGTTTGTACTGTTTAGCCTTAGTTTCAACGCCTTTCTGGGAAACTGTGTTGTTCAGCTACAAACTAACTTCACTCATATATTAGCTCAAATGCAACTTCTCCCCAAATCCTTTCCTCTAATACCTTCAACTCTCCTAGTCACTTCTTATCACTTCATCCTGTTTTCTTTTCACTAAAACACACACCTGATACTGTTAATTATTTCACTTTTCTTCTGTGCACCTGGAGATTTAGGGCTAGTATGTTGCTATATTGTGCACTCAGTATGTAAGAAAGCAACATACATGCTAGACACTGTTTTTTTTTTTATGATGGACTGTGTGAGGAATAAATACTTAGCTCTTATCCCTTATTAATTGAAAAAGTAACATGTATAATATGAACAACTTCCAGAAGGAATACATTTGGGTCATGATATAAACTGTAATTCTTTATAATAACAAGTCCTTTTCAATAAAATATCCCTAGAACCAGTATACCAAACAGGTGATGTGTTTCATGAGGGATGAATTTATTATCCAAAACTATAAGCTTAATCAAGATAGATAAAAATATAGATAGTATGTAAACATCAAGAAATATTTCATTTAAAGCCCATGGGCTTCTCAGATTGGTGTCTACCCTAATTGTCATCATAGAATCTACATCTAGTGACTGATGGAAGCAGATGCAGAGACTTGGCCAAGATCCTGGAGTTCAGTTGAAGAGAGAGAGGATTATAAGAGCAAGGTGGGTCAGAATCATGATGGGAAAAACCACAGAAATAGCTGACCCAAGCTAATGGGAGTTCACGGACTCTGGACTGACAGCTGGGGAGCTTGCATGGTATGAACTAGGCCCTCTGAATATGGATGAAAGTTCTGTGGCTTGATGTGTTTGTGGGTCCCCTGGCAATGGGACCAGGACTTATCCCGGGTATACGAACTGGCTTTTTAGAGTTCATTCTCTGTGGTGTGATGCCTTATTTAGCCTTAATGCAGGGGGGAGGGGCTAGGTCTGGCCCCAACTTGGTATGCCAGCCTGTGTCCTCTACCCAAGGCAGGCCTTATCCTCTATGAGGAGGGGAGGGACATGGGATAGGGGTAGGTGGGGGGGAGGGAAAGAAGAGGAGGGCAGGGGAACAGAGGTTGGTATGTAAAAGGAAAGAAAATTCTTTTAAATAAAAGATTAAATAAGAAAAAGAAAGCCTGTGTTCTTAAAATGAAGCTGATACCAAAATTGTTTTGTATCAACATAATAGAACATTACTTTTCAATTCCCTAGGAAGAGGTATTTAATTACAAGTACAGAAAGTTCAGAGAACCTAAGACACACATACTGTTTAAAAAGAAAAATTAAATATTGAAATCTAAAAAATTAGGAAGATGGTCATTATAAAAAGATACTACAATAAGAACAGACTAAATTATAATTTAATTTTAAAAATCAGTGATTTAACAAAAAGATGTTACAGAATGAAAATATTAATTGTGAAAATGAAATAGAGAGGAACAAATAGAATAGAAAGTATTGTAAAGAGAGAATCTTGTAGTAGAATCCAAATATTGAATGAGTGTATTACTCATAAATGACTTTCATAATTATAATAAAACTTTTACAGTGGTGTATTCAGTGCAAATATTGTAATGATACACTTTAGAAAGGAAGATTACTAACAATAATAACAAAGGGAAACAGTGTTTATTTTTGGAAATTCTCTCCATAAGTTGTACACAAATGAAAATTAAAAGAATCACAAAATTGCTAGTGGATAAAAAGTGAATAAATAAATAACCATTGGAAAAACATAGCATATTCAAATTATTCTCAACTATTGACATTATCTTTGGTTTTAATAAGTTTGATTTTAAATTATAATATTCTTACATCATTTCCCCTCCATCTCCCCGCTCCAGCCCTTCTCATCTACCTCAGAGCTCTCTCAAATTCATGATCACTTTTTCTTTAAATAATGACACATATATTTGAGGATTTTTCACTTTTAAGGATTATTTTGTACATTATTATGGTTGAAAGTTTTTACATTATAATTTATCTATCTATGTATAAGAACTCATTTTGTATTTACAAATTGCCTGCAGGTCTGTAACAACCCCTGTGAACCTAATTAAAAAGTGGAGTCTACTGGAGAACCAAAATTTGATGACACATTACTGCCTTTAAAATCTTCAATGTGTTGGAAGCAGCCTTTCCCATGACCCTTGTAAGTGATAGTTAATAGGAAGGCACTGGAAACAAAACCAGTGGAATTAGAAATATTCTTAACGACATTAACCTGTCAGTTGAATTTCTCAAGTGAATGCTCCAAGTAGTGACAATTCTAAAATCTTAATAAAGATAGGTGAAGATAAAAGAGAATTGCAGATGAATAAAATGATAACACGAAAGAAATGTCGGCAAAGACAGTGATAGTATATTGTATGTCACAAGAGAAACAGTTACTGGTAAAGCAGAACAGAAAGGCATATAGGCGTCTCTTTGGTGACTGAGGTGTCGGTGACGTGAGTTTAGCTTGTGGCTTTTCCTCTGATCTCTCGGGTTTTCACTCCTATATCTGGCTCCGGGTTTTATTTAATAAGACTGTTTAGCAAATTCGTCTGCATACTGGTTTTATTGCAGTTTTCTAGTTGAATTATCAACAATCATGGCTGCCCCCCAAAAGGAGGTTGTCCTTCAAGAATCTAAGTGACAGAGGTAAAAACACAAAGCATACCAACTTCAATAAAAGTTTGGAATCTCTATCTACTGATCTTATAATTAAATAAATTCTGTAGAAAAGTAGATGTATCATGAAATGGTCAAGTTGGCAAAAGAGTTTCCCCTAAAGTAGCAATATCTTAGAAGATATTTCTAATGTTTAGTATACATTTCTAAACACTAACCAACAACAGTAGAGGTGTATGTATTGCGATTTATGTTTTTGCTTATGTTTTAGTGGAGTATGGAGTCGGGGGAAGGGGGGAAGATGCCGTTTAGGAAAGGATGTTCATCACTGTCTTACTCAATTAATAGATTTAACACTATTTTTGTAGTTAAATGTCCAGAAAGGATAAATAACTGTGATACCTGCCTCACATAATTCTAGTCACCATCACTTACATCTGTGAGTATTGTTAGACACTAAGTTAACCTGCAAGCACCACCTGCCCAAGAAACAGGTAACTTTCTGCGATTCTGGGAGTTGTAGTGCTTGGAAAATAACAACAAAGCCTCAAGGGAAAGTACAGTGGCCTATGGGGTTATATAAGCCTATAAATATAAATTTATATATGCATATATATACATACACATATGCATATGCATAAATACATATATGCATATATATACATACACATACACACACACACACACACACACACACACACACACACGTGTGAGTGTGTGTGTTATAGTAGCCTACAACATGTGCCTTGTGGCCACTCAGCTGGGAAGTCTCCAGGAGTAGTCATGACCAAATTCCATCATGGTTAAGTTTTTAAATTTTAATAAAAGCATGCTTTTACATTTGCTCAAAATGGTGGAACTGGTTTTTCTTCTTCAAATTTTTGGATTAACAGTAGGAAATTCCATCTACTGTTTTCTTAGTTTCTCGGATCATAAATAATTTCTGATTATCTTCTAAATACAAAAGTCATGACAGAAAAACAAGTAAGATATATACTTGGATAACTTAAGTACTTGTGAAAGATAATTTTATGTAATAACTTGATGAAACTATGATAACTAGTTTTTTGAACCAATACTATTCAAGAATTTTCTCTAAATGTATACAATACTGTGACTGACATTTGTATATATATATATATTTGTGTGTAATTTATTTATTTAAATTTTGATATTATATTTATAATTATAATTATGTACATGAGGCATATTGACCATTCTCAATCTGTGAATGCCCTCATCTACCTACTACCATGGTCTACTTGACCCCTTTCCTACAAATCTTTCACTAATGCTCCTTCCTACTTATTTATTTTTTACTTACTAGATTTAGCTAGTGCCATCTTTCTGATCATGAGTTTGGAGCTATCTTTTGGACTCTGGTGTCCTCAGCAATGGATACACAATGGGAGGAAATGATTCTCCTCCCCTAATCAATCAATAAGCAATAGCTCAACAGTAAGTGATAATGTCCCATGAGTCCTCCCCATCTCAAAAGAGTCACAGTTTTATATGCACACATGTAAGGATGATATCACCCCATGATATAACCCTACAGAAGAAATAACCATCTCAAGAAATAAGATTATTCCCCTATAGTGACGTCTGCAATAAAAATTTCCTAGGGTAGCCCTTGAGGAGATACAACTGAGAAAATGATCAGAACACAATTTTGAGCAACTTTGCCTCTTTTGTTGAAAGTGGAAATCAGGCAAGAGGAGATGTATGCAATTGGCCATACTGAGAATAAAGCCAGAGATCCAGAGTACTCTCAAAGTCTATCTTGGAATCCTAAAGTGAAATTAAAATTTAAGTAGAAGGTGAATGCTGTACACATCAAAGCTCTCCCTGTCAATGTGTGATCCTGTCCACCATCACTGTCTGGGCTTCATCTGGTAAAGTAGTCTCATGAGTTCTTAAAACTTTCCTCCTATGTGGCTGACTCTTTTCCTTCTCTCCTCATGAGATTCTTGGGAAATTCCCACTTCTTTTCGGCCCATTGTTTCAAGAGTCTGTCAGGTTGAGAGTCATTGAGAGTCAACTGTGTTTTCAATTCTCCCCATTTCAGTTTTGAGGTGGAATATGTTGATGTCTGAAGCATAGACAGAGCGGAAGTAGAGAATGAGCTAGGGATACATCGAGTAAGTGCCAGGTGGCCATGCATAAGAACCATTTTTAGTAAGCTCTTAGATTTTAGTTATGTTTGGGAGGTTGGCACCAGCAACTCCACCTCACTGGTTTGAGACCTTGTTTGTCTTTTAAGCATACCTTTGCTGTTTCCTTTGCTTCTTTCTCCTATGAAGTTGAAAAGTTCCTGTCGTGGAGGACGGACTGAGGGTCACTGAATGACTGTGTCTGTTCACCCCAAGGAGTCCATATTGATTAAAACTCTTTTCTCTGCCCTTCATCATTCTTACACATTGGTGCATTGGGAGAAGTGGACAAGTCTGGTCGATTGAGACCCAAAAACTGAGACAAAATAGTCCTAAAATTCCATAGTTACCTATTATCTTGGTACATGAAAACATTAGAATCAGTTTCTAGATTAAGATATTTGTCTTTTTTTTAATTATTAAAAGGTATTTTACTTCATAATATAGAAAAATTATCATAGGAGAAATCAATGTGAACAAATGGAGGTGAAAGTTCATCATTGAAATTAATAATTTTTGTTTACATGTTTTAGGATTAATAATCTGTATACATAATGCCATGGGAAATTATTGATTACTTTACCAGAATAGTTCATCCATAAAGCCATGTATTTATGGAATATGTTCACTGAGATGTTCCTATATTTGAATGTTTTGATAAACAGATATATATATAAAGATTTTTTATTATGTGTACAGTGTTCTGCCTGCGTGTTCACCTTTATGCCAGAAGAGGGCACCAGATCTCATTGTAAAAGGTTGTGAGCCACCATGTGGTTGCTGGTAATTGAACTCAGGACCTCTGGAAGAGCAGCCAGAGCTCTTAAACTCTGAGTCATCTAGCCAGCCCCAAACAGATACATCTTGCTTACTTTAGAAATGAATCTAAGTCTTAAGAGTTTGTTTTTTGAAAACAAAATCACTCATAATGTATTCTTAGTAGTATATTTTCTTTACTTTTCATTTTTCCCAAGACAGGGTTTCTTTGTATAGTCCTGGCTGTCTTGGAACTCGTTTTGTAGACTAGGCTGGCCTCAAACTCACAGAGATCCATCAGTCTCTGTCTCCTGAGTGCTAGGATTAAGACATGTACCAACACTGCCTGACTATATGTAGTATTCTTAACACCACTTAATGTCAGTGGATAACTTGAATATTTTTTACACTTTGAAATGGAAAGCTTTATGTTCTCTGTGTATGGATTTTGATATTATGCTGATACACTTTCAGAGGAAATTCTGAACATTTTAAAAATAGTCATTGTCAAAGAGACTTGGTTTAAAGCTATTGATGCTTATAAGAGGTGACATAAATCATTGATAAATTTCAGGCTAATAATTTAATGACGCACCTAAATGTCTTAGGAAAATAGGAATAAACAATACCTCAGAACAGAAGAAAGTAAGAGATAATCCAAATCAGGTTTGAAAATAATGAAATGGGAAAAAAAACAATCAGATGAAGAAACCTGGGAAATAATACAAAGAATCAAGGACATGAGAAGTTGGTTCTTTGAAGATGATAACTAGTTTGATCTGTTTAGCCAAATTAACCCAGAGAAATGGAGGGTAGATCCAAATTAATAAAACTGGAGATGAAATGTGAAAACTACAATAGACACAGAAAAAATTTGGAGCATCCTAACGACATAACCTAGAAGTTTCCTAAAACATATAGGTATATGAAGTTAATATAAATGAAATCATCAAATAATAGAGGAGACAGGGTCCCTCCTGGACATCTCTCTGAATGGAACGAAGCTTCCAGTACTGGCGTTGGGCTACATATAATCAAGTTATTGGCCAAAGTGATCTCATGGGAACTCCCCAAAACCCAGGATATCACCGAGGCTGTTAGTTGCTTTACAGAAGCTGACAGTAAGGCCCTATTGTGAAAACAACTGTGCAACTAAATAAACACAGAGAAGCTGAGATGGTGCCTGCTTAGTGCCTTCACCCCTAGGGATTAGTGTTCATAGTACTGGAAGGTACTCTATACACTATCAAAGGAAGAAAGCTAAACACAAACCCAGCCACAACTCCTTCGATCTATAATGGTGGCCTGCATGCAAAATATATTAGGACAATGGTGGCACAAAGCTTGTGGGAGTAACCAAACAATATCTGGTTTGACTGAAGGCCTACTCCATGAGATGTAACCCATATCCAATACTGCTTAAGTGACCACGAACCTATACCAGGTAGGCCAGGGTCCTATGGTAAAACCAAGTACGACTCTTCTGCTAAAGAAGTATACCAATAAAATTACTTTAAATGACATTTTGCTATATAAGGGTCAATTCCTTATTCAGACAACATCACAGATGCTCCTCCTGTAGCAGGTGGGGATAAATACAAAGACCCACAACCAGACATTGTGTAGAGAGTGAGACAACTTCGAACACAAAACCCTAATTGGAAGTTTCCATCGAATTCTTCCCATCAGGATTCAGGGAACACTGCAGAAGAGGAGGCAGGAAGAGTATAAGAGCCAGAGAGGAAGAAGGACAGCAGGGAAATAAGGCCTTCTAAAAACAGTAGGAGTGATGCATATATGAACTCCCAGCAACTGAGAGAGCATGCCCAGGGCCTGCAGGGTCTAAAGCAGATGGAGCCCTAGAGCTGAGATGAGAAGTGGACATACACCCTCATCCCTAACTAAAAAGCTATCTCCAATTGATAATCATTTGCAAATGAAAACTCAGTTTTCTCTAAAGGAGTCTCTCTCAGGAAATAAACAAGTCTTAAGGGTAGGCCTCATGACCAGTAGTAGATGGCCATCTTTGGCTTTTGGCCATTCTTTGTTACATAATGTTGTGTCAGGGTTCTAATTATAAGCATGCATGCACACACACCCCCACACCCCCCCCACACACACTCGTGCACACACACACACACTTTACCTTATGTATCTTTTACATATATATTATGGCTTCTGATTTTATAATTTTATGGGATTCCTATGTGTATGAATGTGTGTTTCTGTGTCCATATATGTTTCTCATGTGTTTTCTTTGACTCTTTTTTTTCCCCATTTCTTTGTTCCCTTATGAGTTGTATGTTTTGTTTTAACTTATTTTATTTAATTATTATTCTTCAGACGCCTGTTTGTTTTCTAAGCAGAGACAGAAAGGGTATGGGTCAAGATGGGAGCGGAACTAGTGATGGCTCTTGGAGGGGTTTGGGGAGGGGAAACTATAATGAGAATATACAGTATGAAAAAAATCTACTTTATATTTTCAGTAAAAGAAAAGATTTTTTTTGAGACAGAGTTTCTGTGTGTAGTTTAGGTGCCTGTTCTGGATCTTGCTCTGTAGACCAGGCTGGCCTCGAACTCACAGAGATCCCTCCTGCCTCTGCCTCCCAAGTGATGAGATTAAAGGTGTGCACCACACCACCCAGCAGAAAAAAATATTTTCTACTGAACATCTAAACACACACACACACACACACACACACACATATATGTATATGCATGTGTGTGTGTGTGTGCAAAACTAAATGATGGACTCAAAAGGTTATATGTATACACTTATTTACATACACACATGAAAAGAGGCCAGGATTCAAAAGGGAGCAGAGGTATGGCACATAGGGGACAAGGTGGTGGGGGAATGGGAGGGGGTGTGAAGAATATATGAAATCAAATTTAAAAAGGTGAATTTCTAAATTTGTATAACCAACCTGGGCTAAATCAAGATGATGTAGATAATTGAAACAACCCTACAGCAGAATTTGTGTTATAGTTTGTGACTCAGGGAAAGAATATGCAGACTTGGGAGAGAGGTTACAGTGAGTACTTACCTGTAAGAGTCTTGGAAGGCAAACTTCAGAGATGAAAGGTTTGTAGCTTACCTCAAAATCTAAAGCTGTGTAGAAGATTTGAGGAGTTTAGTAAAAACTAGGCTAAAGCACTATTTTCTATTATGCTGTATAGTTGCTGGAATCATCCAAAAATAAAAGCTTGAGAATTTTCCTTTGTTGTCTGTCTATAGTGATGTTACAATAGTTTACTTTTGAAGGTAACTTTAAAGAAATTCAAAGCAAAAGACACCTTTTTTGTGTCACAACATTCTACACTAAATAAAATGCCTTTTTACTTAGTTTTAGAAGAACATACTTTATTTAAAAGAAATAAAACATCTTAAATTGGGAACTTTAAACATGGGTATAAAAATTGTACAAAATATAGAAAGATGCAAAATAAATATTAATAATCACAGGAAGAAATCTTTAACTAAAACTCTGTAACAATTTTAAAATAAAGACTGAATTCTGAGTTTGCCAAAGGAGAGTATGCACATTCAAAATTTAATAAAAAGTATTGAGAAGTGGCCTAAAAACATATAAAAGAATAAATAATATAAAAGTATAAAGATCAAAAAGAAACATTCATACATTGTACAGGGCAAAGAAAATCTATAGTGCATTTAATTAGGCAGAATAATGAAATTAAAAGAACAGTGTAAAGTAAGTAATATAATGATATCCATCTGAATATCAATAAATCAATGGAACAATGCAGTAAATATGATATTAATCAGACCTCATAAAGAAAGAAGTAGATACCTTAAATAAATAGCATATAATGCAGGTAAGTGATGTAATCGAAATCATAACAAATAATTCAGTAACCTAAATATATATAAATGGAATTAATTCACTTAGAAGATTTACAAATTAATCGTTACCAAATTCAGAACTGCTACAGCTATGAAGACTTCAAAAATAAAAAAA
>CABHPQ010144449.1:0-16134 GCA_902168405.1 Peromyscus aztecus | reverse complement strand
CTTAGAAGTATATCAGTGTTGGTTTAAAGGCAAGAGGGCATTAGAATTATCCACAAACCTTTGTTAACTGGATTGAATCCACTAAAAACTGACTGACTTTCCAAATGTGAGTCAACTACTTAAATTTGCTTTCAGGATGCTCACTATCATGATCTGTCAAGGATCAGTTAAACCTGAAATTGGTTATGATATTGCTTGTTATATGTAAGAAATTTAATAATTAAAATATCTATATCTATTTTGATAATCACCTATAATTATCAGTATGGACTCTCTCTTTTGCTTCTAACTATGGGAGTTCCTTGCTTTCACTATGATGGCCTCCTAGGTAGGAAAATACTCTACAGCCAAGTACAATTAATTTAGTAATTTGTGTCTTCTACTTAAAGGACCCATTTTCTTAACATCTAGTTGGCCCTATGGACACAGAGCTTTCTTGTCCAAGTCTTGTTTGTATACACCTTAGGAACATTTCATTGGGTATTACAACACAACAAAAATTAACCTCTGAAGCATAGTGTGGGTTTAGAACACAAACTCAGATATTACAACAATCTCTTTTGTTCTAAATGTGGAGACCAATGTATTTTCTGGTTTTCTCCTCAAACATTTTTTTTTCTGTTTTGACACTTTTAATGTGTACTCACAAGATCCGATATTTTATGTGTGTTTTATCATTTAATAAATGAGCAGTGACATAATAACTTGTTTACGGACCATTGTAGTTATAATCATTGGAGTATATGCTTTTACATTTTTATGCTTGGATTGATTTATTCTGAGTGTATTATTTCTTCATCATTATGGAAAAGAGTAAAAGATAGTGTAGCAGAGCCTAATTATTAGCTACTTTATACTTTTCTCCTCTTTAGAATTAGAACTTGTATGTCATGAGACACATTCAGTACAAGTATGTTTCTTTGTTACTTAAGGCCAAGAAGATGTAAACCCTTTAGAGGATGTGTAGTGGGTGGTCATTCCAGCTTTGACCTGGAAGTTCCAAGCTCCACTGAGGCTTCGGTAATGATCACGCCTACAAGGAAGGGCTGAGAGAGGATGCTGAAGACCCAAGATCTGGATGTGCTGGCGCTCTTGGTTCCTGGATCCTGGACGCTGGAGCTAGACCCAGCAGAGTTCTCCAGAGAACACTGCCAGACTGTGCTACACCTTTCCCAGACCCTGTAAACTATCCCTTCATTTGTAAGTTACCCCACACAATAAACCTCTCTTTTAACTACGTGGAGTGGCCTTAATAATTTCACCAGTAAGGGTGGGCATTACTGAAATCTCCCATGCACATTAAAGGGGGTCATGTTCTGTCACAATATTTGCTATCATCTTTTTCCCTCTGATTGTTTCCCAGCAACAAGATGCTAGAAGTGGAAGATCGTCTACAGACATACACAAGCTAAAGATGTGGAGCTGAAAAAAAAAGGAAGGTACCTGAGAAATTAAAATAAGAACAAATATGCCAATGCTATCATGCTTTTATTACTAAAAATATGAGACTATTAAATGAAGTACTAATTTGTTTAAAAGATATTAGATGTGTGAAACTATTTATAATAATGTATAGTCTTTACTTCCACTAATATTTTTAAGTAAACATTATTATTATATTTAGTATTTCCATTAATCCATTTTGTTTTGTTTTTAAGTATGTGTATGGGTGTGGTGTATGTTTGTGTATAGATAATATATACACATATGTGCAAGTGCACATGCTTTTGGAAGCTAAAGGAGGACACCAGGTGTTCTGCTCTATCTCTGTCTACCTCATTCTTTTAAGTCAGTTCCTCTCGCTAAATATGGTGTTAGATTAGTGACACTCATGGCCTTTTCCCACCAGTTCCAATTTATGCTAAATACTCCTAGAATAGAACAAATTGTATTTTTGGTGATTAACTCTTATGTCACAGGGGAATAATATATATCCAATATATTGCATTCAGATATACCAGAAAAAGACACCAGATACTAGCAATTTATGGCAATGCATTTTGTATGAGGTATCTTGCAGAGAGTCGAGGTTGTTTCAAATGTTTGAATACAGATTATTTTGTTCTGCAGCTCAGGTTAGTGTCACTAATCAGTATAAACAAAGGAATAAAATTTGAATCATACTCATGGTTTGAAATATTTAGACTAAAAATTAAATGAAACTTTCCCGATTTTAAAACTGTTTTGGCATAATGCAGGTCCAGCTGATATTTATAATTGAGCAGAGAACAATAATGACATTTTTAATGATTCCCCGTGGAGAGGACATTGGGGCTGTAGTAATGGGAAATTCAGTCACCTTTTGAAATCTCACTATGACAAGAGGTAAGACTTGACGTTTATTTTTCTTCTATCAAGAGCAAAATTTAATCCTAAGTACCTCTGCTTAACCAACTTTAAATGGATTTAATTTTGATCATTAACTTCTTATAAACATATGGTATATAATCAAAGAGAGACTGGCTTTATTGGAGATTACAGAATTTCTGCACTAAAATGATGCACCCTCATCTTTTGTTTGGCTTTGGAGGTGCTATTTTTCCATTATGTATAATTTGCAGCATTGGCTTTCCTATTGAGTAAACAGTAAAGTCAAGTTCTTCTTAGTTGCTGTACCAAAAAATTAATGGGCTCCTACTATTTATTCTTTAAGAATTCTTCAAGTTGAAGTCATTTAAACTCACAAATGTTTATTATGAAAATACAAATGAGCATATAAGAAAATATGTTTCAAGATGCATGAGTTATCCCTGGGCCAAATGCCCCACCACACTCATGCTCATTTAAAAAACATTATAGAAACACATAAACATTTACTATGACACACTTGAGTTGCTTCCTAAGGTGAGATTTATCACACCACAATTGTGGTTTCAGTGTGGTCTTCGGCATTCAGAGTAAAGAGTCTGTTAGCAGAGCATAGACCCTATGCTGAGTTCGTGTGCATAAAAGATTTTGTAACTTAGGGACACTCGTATACATTTCCAGTTTAGTTTCTAAAATGCAAAAGAGGGCATTGACATATATAATGTTCAAAGTTACCACTATAACCTGAAGTCAATGAATTTTATAGGAGGATGGTGGCAAATATTGTTCTATTTTTAATGTATTTTCCTTCTAGGCTGTGCATGAGCTTCATCAGTTCTCTCACTTTCTGTGTTAAAACACAAGCCAGCAGGGATGGTGTAAATTTGTATCCATAGATCCAACAAGAGCTGGAATGAATCCGTTTACTGCTTACTCCCAGTGCCACATTTAACAAGGCAATTCACCTTCAGACACTCGGTTTTATCATCTGGTAAATGGAAATTACTATTTCCCGAGATTCCAACAGTAGGTGAGATAACTTTTGTGAGCACATTATAAACTGGCTGTCACATTGTATGGTCAATAATTATTGGGCTAATTGCAGTTTTACTATAGAAACATAGATAGAAACACTGACCTAAAACACAGCAGTTTATAAAGGCTTATTGGTTTGTAGCTAATATAAATTTCTCAAATTCCAGGTCACAGGAGTTATTTCTGATCTTATGGCATCAGCATTTTCAATTGTATTTGTCCATTACAATGTTTATCTTTAGGTTAACTAGCATAATATTTACAAAATAATTGCAGCAAAAGATAATGGCACAGTTCTGTATGCTTTAATGGGGGAAATATTAAAAATCTGGATAACTGAACAATAACTTGGGAAAACTGGCTGTGAGCCATCTATGGGATGGGCCTGTATTGGAAAATGTAAGAAGACCTTCATCAGCATAAACTGGAAAGAATAAACACCTCAGTAGAAAAGGAAGTCTATCTACCTAATCACATTGCACTGAACTGGAAGTTTCCTATTTAATTTCTGGCTAGCCAAATCAAATGTATTTGCAGTTTTTATGGGAGGAATTAAATTCAATATACATTTTCATGAGTCCTAGCCACTGGATTAATTTTTGTTGTTTGTTTATTTTGTTTCAAATAATATCTTCTAAAAATTGGGTGCAATTAAATTTCACTTTAAATACAGCTAATTCTTCTTTTGTATGTGAAATTAACTCACTTTTTAATCTTTTAACATGCTGCACTGGATTAAATATCCATGTGCAATTGATGAAGAAAGTGTTTAGCCTTGTATTAATTCTATGGTCATTGTTATTAGAACTACTTCTTGGATGGGAGACTATATTTTGGTATAATTTACATGTTAATTTTTATAATTACTTGTGATTTGCAAATCAAATGTAGACCTCTATGAATAGGTTTTTCTTGTTCCCTGCCCCACAAACATCAATGGAAAAGATGAAGCAATATTCTCCATACTTTCCTTTATGGTTTGGTAATCAAGGCAAGTTATGCAGAACCAGCTTTATGAGCTGTTATAAGAGCAGATAAAAATCATTTCAGTTGCTTAACAACTAGTAACAGTAAACTACTCCATTTCACATTAGAGTCTGCATGTGTCATATGCAGTTCAACACTGATGAGTAGAAGTCCAGTTTAGTGGTCTTCTTACACAGTTCTTTTCATTGTTTGAAAATTTCCTACATGCATATTGATCAAACCCACTCTCCACTGTCTCCCCTCCAATTCCTCCATAGTCACCTGACCACTTTTTCCCTTCCAAAGTCATGTTATCATTTTAAAACCACCCACTGAGGTAAGTAAGTGCCTCCAGTATGTGCATGCATTTAGCAACATCTACTGAAGCATGAGAAGCCATTCAGGGCTTGCATTCTTGAGGAAAACTGAATCTCCCTACTCCATTATCTATCAGTTCCCAATAGCTACTCAACTAGGGTGGGAATCTATAAGCCCCTCCCCTATCCATGCTGAGATTTTTGCTGTCTTGATCATGTTAAAGTCTTGTCCATGCAATCACACCCCCTGTGAGTTCATATGTGCAACTGCCTTGCCATGTCTTCTAATATTGCTTTTTTTTCTGCAACATGCACTACTTCTGGTTCTTCTTAATGTTTCAAATTCTCTACTGAAATGATCTCTAAGCCTTGGGAAGAGGGGAAGTGCTACAGATATCCCATTAAGAGCTGTAAATATCATGTTCTCTTATTTTGTACACACTGACCAGTTGTGAATCTCAGTATTAATTGTCATCTACTGCAAAGGAAGAAAGAGAGAGAAAGAAAGAAAGAAAGAAAGAAAGAAAGAAAGAAAGAAAGAAAGAGAAAGAAAGAAAGAAAGCTTCACCAATGATAATTGAGATATGAACTAATATACAGGTCTAAAGTTAAAAAACTTCATGTGGAATTTATTACACTGTCCCTTTAGTAGAATAACAATAGTAGGTTCTTCCCTAGGGTCTATGACCTCCTTAGCCTCACATTCTTAGCTCCATTAACACTGGCAATCATGAGCTGTGTCTTCTGGATCTGGAAATGCAATCAGAATATGATTGGTTATTCCTCTAACACTCATACCAATATTTTAGAAGTAGGCATTATTATATTCAACATGATTTACAAATGGATAAGAATGTTCATTATTTTTCTACCCTCAGAGAATGCATAGAAAGGAAAAGAACTTTAATGAAAGTAAGTACTCAAGTACAATAAAATAAATGTAGATAATTTATGTACTTTCCAAGGAAGATACAAAATTTAAAATTTTACTGAGAAATAAATCCAAGTAATTACTGTACTTAAGGAAACAGTCATAACAATATTTTTTCCAGAAAGAAAAGAAAATCTTAAGAACTAGATAGTGCAGAATATGTATGGTGCTTTATCAAACAATCAAAGAATATACAGTTTCTATGCTTTGAATATCTTTATTTCTCTCCAGAGTATCATGTTGAATTCAAATTCAACCACACAACCTAAAGAAATAGTCTAAGAATTATAGTAGAGTTTATATATGTATGTACAAAAATCCTGAAAAAAACAGTCACACTTAAATGGCATCATTTCTTTGAATTGGTACTATATTCTAAATAGAACGTACAGAAGTTTATGTTTAGAATCATAAGTTATTCCATGTAATTGACTACAATGAAAGTACAAATCAAGAGAAATTGAAAAGATAAGCCAATTTTATTACAAAATTAACATCCATTCATTACCAAAAGAGAAACAAATTAGGACCAGAAAAAAATACCATAACTTTCTAAAGAATGTCAATAAATATTTCAGAGAAAATACTGTTTTAGTGGAAAGTATAAATATCACTACTATGACACTAAGTAGACGAGTATAGTCTTTAACCCTCTGTTTCTTTACTATTTCCTGGTAGGTTTCATCCAATCTAATAGAATAAGAAAAAAATGTCAAAGGAAATAAGGGTAGAAAATAAAAAAATATAATTGAAATATTGAATGATCATCTGTAAGAGTATCATTAAATATTAGTAATTTGTTGGATATAAGAAAAATAAATTCATATTAAAATCATATTTACTTGTGCATGTAATAAAACCAAGAGAGTTGCCAATGAAGAAATATAGTTACTGTACCAGAGTCAATTAAAAAATGTATCTTAATATATAACAACAAGGATTTATGTGTACATATATATGGGTACGTTGTGCGCAAAAAATGTTTAGCATTAAGAAAGTAGAAAAATTGCAACATTTAATGTAGAAATAGTCCATTTTTAAGGTTTGTTGATTTGTTCTTTTGCAATATTAGTTTTTAGTATTCTAGGTTAATAAAATTTATTTTTGTGATAAAGAAGGCAGCTAAACTTAGTCAATGAGATGTTGGAATCAAAAACACTCTCAATGAAATTTAATAAAAATCAAGAATTGCTTGAATGAAGATTCTAAATATGATGATAATAAAATCCATGCTAGTTATAATTTCTTAAGAATCAAATATTGAGCTACATAATCCCACTTGAGGCCATCATGATATAAGATTAGTAAAAAGGCTAAGTTAAAATAATACAGTTTGCCTTCACTCATCATTCTATTGTTACCAAATTTTCTTCTTTTGTATGACTGCTATCACAGCAAAAACAAAAAGTTCTAGAATTAAATTTTCATGCTACTGGTCTCTACTCAGTTAAAAAAAGTTAATTATTCTTTAAAATAAAGGCTGTTATTTTACAACTAAATTTCTTTTTGTCTTGCCTTTTCCTCCAACACATTGTCATAGACAAAGGGAAAAAAGGGAAACAGCATCTTGTGAACTGAAATGTAAGAGTTTTGAACCATTATGTGTTAGGAATTATGAAGAAAAAGATTTTTTATTAAGAATTTATGCAGAGATTTGAGATATCAAGTTGAAGGTGGTTTTAAAAATATATTTTTAAAATTTTAATATCTTTGCATAAAATATTAATGAGGGAAAAACATTTGTATTTACTTTTCTTTAAATTCTAATTTCTGTCTTAATCTTATTATACTATAGATTTTTTTCTTTATGTATATAATTGAAAGACAGTATTGCACAGATACCAGATTTTAATGTTTGCTAAATGAAGCAAGGACTATGAACTTCTGATAGACTTAGAGTCTATACTAAAAAGGATTTCCTTACAGGAACTCAGTGCCTGTTGTGATCTCTTCACAGTGATAGTGGATTAAAATTGTTTGTTATTACTCTTTGATTTTCCTTACTGCACTATGACTGAAAATTTAAGATGTTAATTGGGAAGTTTGTCTTCACCTGTTTAATTTATTTTGGAACATTTTTAGTGCAGGAACCAATTAGCTGTTCACATGTCACACTATCAGCATAAATGCATAACAAATAAAAGACAGATGAATATATCTACAGTGTTGTTACTAAAAAGTTTTTGTCTTGTTTTCTGAGAAAGGAAAGAAATGGACAGTGTAGAAAACCTTTCTACTTATGAAGTGAAAATGATCATTATTATGGAAATGATGAATTTCTTTTATTTTGTGAAGTTACCTGAATTTTCATGCACTGATAGTATATACATAAGCATTTTTTTGCATTAACATTCTTAGAAACTTCAACCCAACATAACTTAATCAAGTATTCTCCTAATGTTTTATGGATAAGAGTAAAACTGCTAAAATCCCTTTAATATACTTTTCTTGTTACAGATAAATTTTAAGATCAGCAAAATAAATTTCTTAACATTTGTATATAGTGATATTTAGTAATTTGTAAGCATCCAATTAGTAAAAGATGAATGACTAAGTGGGCAAATGGGATGAATGAAAATCTAGTTAACCATAAATGTTTCTTTCTTAATTAGCATACCTTGTTTCTACAGAATGACATTTTCAGATTTTCTTCCAGGTAGAATTTG
Source organism: Peromyscus aztecus (assembly GCA_902168405.1). Lineage (NCBI taxonomy): Eukaryota > Metazoa > Chordata > Mammalia > Rodentia > Cricetidae > Peromyscus > Peromyscus aztecus. Next base: position 7,912 of record CABHPQ010144449.1, on the reverse strand, counting down.
CTGAAAGGAAAGGGTAGTCTCTGGGTGACCAGGAACATATTATACACGTAAAAATAAACAAGGAGTTTGGCACTGAGTCTGGCCCATTGTGTGCCAGTTCTTTTCCCTCTAGATAGACTCCCTTTGGAAACAGTGCTGTCCGACTGGTACTGGGAATTGATGTGTGCCTGATGAGTTTGGGTGCCATCATAATTATCTGAAATGGAAGGAGATACATGTTGTCACAAAGACCAAGAATAAAACCGGATGTTTACACTAAGACCTGTGGTGCAGGCACACCTATCCTTATTTTAAGCAAACTCTCTTGTAAGATGGTTTAAAAGGGAAAGAAAGAATGGATGCTCTGCATTCCATTGTTTAGTTTAATCAAGCTTATGTTTAAAGAGCAGTTGATTCCTTTAGAAACATAAATAATGTCTGAGCCTCAACTGAATGTTTTTACAGGTATTATTTCTCTTGTGAATTTATTTATTAAAATTATTTTTAAATTTTCTCATGGTAAGAAACCCACTACCTTTATACATTCTCATTTCTTGGTATCTTCTATCTAAGAGAAAAATCTAAACATGATTTAATGACTTACATAGTTACATAAAGCTCTTCTTATAAAAAGGGATTGGTGAGTGCTAAAAAGTTTCCTATAATGCAGTTAAAAGATTCATATTGGGTCATTCCTGTATTATTCCCAAGATTATATTAGTTGTTTTATGGATGTTCATATCTGCTTCAAACCTGTGACTATGAGTGTTACTGTGGAATGTTTAATATCCCCAGAAATCTATATCTCAGGGTCTGGTTTCCCAGAGTAAAAAATTTTAAAAGGGAGGTATTTTAGAAGGTTGACCTAGGGAATTTTCTCCTACCACTTGGGTCACATTTCAGTGGGGATTGTGGGATCCAAGTCCATCCACTTTCTTCTAGTCCCTCTTGGGAGATGAAGTGACAGGTTTTACTTAGCTGTGCATGCTGCCATATTGTGCTTCCTTAAAGTGCCACCCCATGGAAGGCCTTCCCTTCTTGTGGGTGGGAGTGGGAGGTGAGTTGGGAGGGGGAGGCTGGGGGGGACAGCAGGAGGGAAGAGGGGGATCTTTGATTGGTGTGTAAAGTGAATAAAATTTTTTTTCTTAATAAAAAAAACTTAAAAAAAAGAAAAAACACAAAGCAGTGGCCTCAATTTGAACTTGGAGAACTTGTTAAAATACCCTTTTTTCTTTTTCTAAGTATATGAAGTATTCTGGTGTGTTATAGACTGCTGACCAATAAGTGGATGCTGGCAAATACAATCAAGTTAAAATGACACCACACTATATTAGTATAAGCTACAAATGCAATGTTAATATTTTCCTAAAGCGAGAAGTGAGTAAGGCACAGAGAGACATGGACAGGAAAGGCCATGAAAAATCAAAACATTAAGAATTTCTGAATTCATGGGCATGGCTGTATTTTATTTACAAAGAATGGCATTTACCAAGTGTATTGGTGCATGTCTTTAATTTCAACACTCAAGGGGAGACAGAGGCAGGAGGATCTGAGTGAATTCAAGGCAAACTTGGTCTACAAAATGAGGTCCAGGCTAGTCAAGGTTATACAATGAGACCCTTTCTCAAAACAAAACAAATGTCAGCCCATGAACCTTGGGTTCTTCCTGTATGTTTATTCCTTCTCTAAGTGATAGTATCATTAGTAAAAGTTCTGATATTACTTGAAAAATATGTAGAAACCTATTTGATATCAACTACCTTTTAATGGAAGTCTGGGTGGCATCAAAGTAGAATTTATAACTTGTCTCCTACTGAATAGGTTTTAAAATTTCAATTTTATTTTTTACATTATTGTGTTTGAAAAAAAGGTTCTGAACATGCTGATATTCTGAACAGATCTCTTCTTTGTGTTTTTCACTAATACAATAAGAAAGTTGACTGACAAAAAATAAAGTAAATGAAATAATTCCTAATGATGTTCTGCTATAGGATTGGTGCCCAGTCCGATCATTATCAGTGAGGCTTCCTTCACCACCTGATGGGAGCCGATGCAGAGATCCACAAACAAATATTAGGTGGAGCTCTGGAAACTCCACAGAAAAGGGGGAAGAAGGATTGTAGGAGCCATAGGGGTTGAAGAAATCATGAGGACACCAGGAAAACACAGCCCATAGAAACAACCAAGCATGGCTCATAGAGGCTCACAAGAGACTGAAGTACCAACTGAGGAGTCCACATGGGTCGGAACCAGGCCCTCCGCATACACACTGTGATTCTTTAGCTTGAGGTTCTTGTTGGACTCCTAACAAGGGGAGTGGCGGTGTCGCTGACTCTTTTGCCTGCTCACAGGACCTATTTCCTCCTACTGGGTTGCCTCTGTCCAACCTTGATAGGAAGGTATATGCCTAGTCTTACTGCATATTGTTATGCTGGATTCATTTGCTGTCACTGGGTAGGAGGGTTTATTCTTTTCTGAAGGGAAATGGAGGAGCAGTAGAACTAAGGGATATGGGGAGTGGGGGAGAGTTATTGGGAGGAGGGGAGGGGAAGGACTTCTGATGATATGTATTGAATGAGAGAAGAATGAATGAATGAATAAATAAATAAATAAAGGAACAAATAATATAAGTAGATTTCCCACACTCTTGTAAAAAAAAATCTGTTATATACTGTATAAGTATCTGTTTTTACATAAATGTTTTATGACAATTACACTACAATTAAATAGCCTCAAGATTGACTCAAAATAACTTAAAATAAATATACTTCAAATAAAAGATTATTTATTAAAGTTATTATAGAGAATAAAGATGGGAAATCACCAATTAAAAAGACCATCTAAAAAGTTAAAAAAAAAGGAAAGTCCAAACAGTAGATTCACGCCTTCCTAAATCCTTGATATGACTCATTATATCCTGTAACATTGGAATTCTCGTATCTTCTGAACTCTCACCCCTATGTCTCTTCATTCATTCCAAATTGATACATCTACCTTCAGAGGTGGGCAAAATGCCATTTTCATTCTTCTACTCTAAGAAACTTCTATTCATCTGCCCAGTCTGTCCCTCACCTTTTAGACTCCTGTTGAAGTTTTTATTTTTGAGTCTTTCTTATGGCATTTTATTATTGCTATCATTTTATATTCTTTGTATAATGCATTAACTCCTGTATGATAATAGTACTTTTGAGGATAAGAATTGTTTGAAACTCACTTGTATTTATTTTAAATTATTTTACTAGGAGCCAAATGAATGTTTACTTTTACTCAATGTATTAAGTAAAACTGCAGTTTTACTTTATTTGAGAGAATGGGAATGATATGTTACTTCTTTAGCTATTTTAACCCACCATGTTTTATACATAATTACTTGTTCTTCTTGAGCCATTTTTATTGTTGTAACCATTTTGTATACACTGTATGTTGCTTTATATTTAGAAAGTTGATTAAATAGAGGGACAATAAAGCAGAAAATATCTGTTTATAATAATAAGATGAAGGCATATGAAATATCAAGGAAACTAAAGTCAAAGACAATGACTTTCACCATTCCTCTCCTCTTCATCTGTTAGCTAACATTCTAGGTTTATTCTGTTGCTGTGATAAAGCACTCTGACCAACAATAAATTGAGGAGAAAAGATCTTATTGGCTTGCACTTCCAAGCCACAATTCATCACTGATGGAGGACTGGACATGAACTCAAGCAGGAGCCAAGTAGGAATGCTATGATCTCACTCTGTCTCTATCAGCTAGAATTTTTAATAGGCTAAGGTCACCTGACCAGGGATGGTACCACATCAATTAGCAATTAAGAAAATTCCCAACAGACATGCTCACAGGCCAATCTGTTCAATTGTGGTTTGCTTTTCCCAAGTGACTCTAGGTTGTGCCAAGTTAACAATATAAACTAACCTGAACACTCCAGCCCTTTGTCAACTTGCCTTAGAAACATATCAGTGATTAAACCATTATTTTATTGTAATCCTATCACAATATAAAATATGGTCCAACTTTCAAAAGTCTTTAAAAATGTCTACACTTTAAAAATTCAAAGTTTCTTAACTCTGGGTTCTTATAAAATAGAAAACAAGTTATGTGCTTATGTCAAAGAAGAAGAAGAAGAAGAAGAAGAAGAACAACAACAACAACAACAACAACAACAACAACAACAACAACAAGAAGAAGAACAAGAACAAGAAGAACAAGAAGAAGAACAAGAACAAGAAAAAGAACCAAAAATTATTGGCTTAAAAAATCCAATAGTGTAAATCAAATCTTACATTCAGTATCAGGCATTTAGGAATCACTTATAATCTTATGAGCTCCAAAAAAAGACTCCAGCAGCCCCATTCCTCTGACTCTATTTATCTACACCATACACAAGTTGTCTCATAGTTTCAAGCAGCTCAGCTCTCCACCTGTCACTGTTCTTGGCAGACATTCCATGGTCCTAGCATCTCATATATCCTGGCATATCACTGAAACTGAGCAAATGATCTTGTTTCACCTCTATTCAGGGTCTCCAACCCTAACTCTCAGTTCCAGTTCCTAGCTGTTCTCCATGACCCCCTCAATATTATATTACTCATGTCTTCAAAACCAGTTCCCAGTGGAGCAACTCTTAAACATGGTGATTAAAAACAGTGTTACTATTTTTTTCTTTTTTATCAATCATAGTCAATTCTTCAGTTTCAGCTGTCATCCAAGTCTTAATTCAAAATATTACCAACCAGCTCTCATTGAGTCCATGTTTCCCTCTGGAATCCCATGAGCCATGCATCCATTGTTAGCATTTCACTCAATATTATTATCACCTAAGCTCACAATGAATAGCTCATTCAACTCTGGGCAACCAAATGCTTTTCTAGATCAATGATACAAATGCTTCCAGAATCCTCCCAAAACACAATCTGGCTGGATTCATCACAATGATATCCCATTTCTTCTCATACCACTTTCTCTTCTGGTTTGCTTTCCATTGTCATGATAAATACCATGACTAAAAGCAACATGGTAGAGAAAGATGTTTATTTCAGTTGATATTTCCAGATCATAGTTCGTAATTGAGGAAAGTCATGTCAAGAATTGAAGAAAAGACCATGGAGGAATGTTGCTTCCAGGATTAGACATACCAAGTGGTTTCATTCATCCTAGGAATATCCTTCCTGGTATGGTATCATCCCCAATGTGCTGGGCCATGCCACATTAGTTTTCAATAAAGATAGTTTCTCACAGACATTACACTGATCTGGGTAATTATTTAATTGAGGGTCTGTCTTCTCAGATGACTCTAGATTGTGTCACACTGATAATACAAACTTACTAGGACACAAATTATGGGAAAATTTTCTAAATATTTAAGCTTACTCTTTTAAAATATATAAGGCATGAATAACAAAATTATTCAATAGAGTTTCTGCTGGGATGAAGTACTTAGCATAAATGAGATATTCAATGATTGATTATATGTTTTTATTTTGTTTTAATAATGTTGATCTATAATAAATAACAGGGATAAGCATGTAAAAAGTGTTTATGTGATTCTGGAGTTGAATACTCACCATTAATAGCAACATTCACTTTCTAAACAACTCAAAGTGGGTATTTATTTATCTTGTGATTTTGCTATGTGGATTAGCTGTGAGTATACTCCCAGAGAGTATTTAAGTCAGATGTCACATGTAACTCCTAATGTTGTGCCCAGATTGTGACCCCCAGAGAGACCACTGAAGACAAGCATGCTGGAATGCAAAAGCAAGGTTTAATTTGGAATATCCAAAAGCATATCCAAAAGAAATACAAACCTAGGCAGGGACTTCGTCCAATACGTGCAACACAATGGAGGCTGGAGGAAGTGCTCACCTCTCTCCAAGCTCAGTTTTTAAAGGCAAAAACCACAAGGTTACATCATTTAGGGGTGCTAGTATGGGTACAATTCTGATTGGTTCGCTTCTAGGGGCTTTCTAGACATCATGGCTTAATCTTACTTCTAAGAGGGTGATTGCCCAATGCCATTTCTCATTGGCTGCCCTCAGGTGGGGACATTAGTGAGGTCATTTACCCTGGAAACCAGGGAGAGGACATTCCATAGTCTGGCAGTCATTACCTCATGACTACCTTGTGACACTGTACTTTTACACTTCCTGGTTTCTGGAATCTGGACTGACTGGTTTCAGTAACTCATGGCCTATTCCTAAAAGGAGAAATCTTAGCCCTTAGTTTTAGGGTGAAAACATTTTGGTCTTATTTCTAAGATGGCTCATATTGGTCTCACACTATATGTGCTCACACTGAATGACTTCTAAGTATATGTACTTGTATAAGCACTGTGAGTAAATAAAAATGTTAAGAATAACACAGGTTTTTTAATATCAGCATTACTCATATTATCTGTATTAAATAACTTATTCCAGAAGGAATGACAATCACTAAAATAGATGGGAATCTATTGTGAATGATGAAACATCAGAAAATTTCACAGTGTTATTTATTTCTTTGAAATTAGAAAACATTGGTTTTTAGCTTTTAGTGACTAAATCTTTTCAGAAATTAAAAGCAAATATTTTGTTCATGTTCCACATATTAGAGTTATCTTACTTTTATTCATAAACATAAATAACTGATATGTGTGTTAGCTTTGACATGCTATGTAGAATATATTCAATATTGGCTGGTTTAGAAGAATGTGGTAGAATAACTGATGGAGGAGATAAGTTCTGATTGTGCCTTCTGGAAGAGAAGAAGGTCTAAGTACCATCAACCCTTCCAAGACTTGCCACCCTATGGATTAACCCCTTTCCACTAGACATATTTTACCAAATATCTTGCCACTTCCACTTTGTACAATCATCTTTGAACAAACCAAGTCTGCATATGAGGATTTGGGGGTTAACCTAAATCTAAACTATAATATTTTGTCCCTTGAATCCAAATTTTCATGTTCCTTTAATAGAGACAACTATATTTAGTTTGTCTGTAAAAGTCTTTGTAGTCTAAATATTTCCAGCATTCCTCAAAAGTTCAAGTCTAAAGTCAGCTCCAATAACTAAGGCAAAGTCTTCTCCATTAGACCCTATAAAATTAAAAAGGAAGTTACATCATTTCAGGATAGAATGGAACATGGTAAACATTCTTAATCTGAAAGGGAGAAATAGGAAAACAGCAAGGGCTGTTTTCAAAGTCAAAAGAAAGGTCAAAGCCCAGAACAGATAACATTAATTTTCTATAAGCATATTGCCTGACTTCTAAAGAACAGAGTATTGTTGAATAGGCTACAGTAGGCTTGGGAAGCACCATTTCTATGCTGTTCTGGCTATATATGCATATGGCTACAGTCTTAAACTAGCTATGTTAATTTCAGATTTTCTTAACAGGAGTTGTAGCTCATTGACTTCCCTGCATTGACTTCATTTTCACATCATGCCTTGTCAGCCTCAGACACTCTTGTAGGGATTATGATTCTGGCACACAGTGTCTTTGAAAGTTTTGGGAACCTCCATGAGGCCTTAGAAAAAAATCCAGCAATTGTATCAACTTGAGCAACAACTCTTATCTGTTGTGAGGGTTAGCTTAGCTTAAACAATACCTAAAGTGTCTTGATGAGCAACAACTCTTATCCATTTTGAGGGTTAGCTTAGCTTAAACAATACCTAAAGTGTCTTGATAGTTGAACATGGAGTAATTAATACTTTTCACATAATACTAATGGCCCTATGTGAGAAAGGATCTGTGGGCCTTGTCAGATTCTTTGAGATAAATTTCCATTTTTATTCCCATGAACCTGATATAGACGAGGCCTACCCATTCCTGAGGTACGCTTAAGGTATCTTTCCCATCCCCATAGTCCTACAGCCTGAATAAATGCAGGATATACTGTCAGTGTAATGTGTTTCCTAACTAACAATTACTTCTCTTTTACAAATATTTAGAAGA